>JAFEMH010007025.1:57500-104616 GCA_022495995.1 Adenophora triphylla var. japonica
TATCCTTGTTTCCACTACAATTTTCTCCCTTAGATCTCCTTCCTAACAAATACACTTCGCAAATTTCTCAATATTGAATATTGAACATGCATAATGGACACAAGTATATAGTACCACAATTCAAATAAAAACTGAACCAATGATTTTTTTTTGGCACAAAACTTGGCCTTAAATTTGGCGTTTATCGAGAGAAAAACAACACTGAAAATGGGCTTTTTTTTTCTTTTCACTTTTTCCGATTTCCGGTCAATCCCATCCACTACCTTTTTTCGTATAACCCCCAACCAACCCATTATCCTAATTTTATCCAACCATTTTAAAAAAAGTCAATGCTTCCTGTTGCAATATGTGGTTTTGAAGTTTCTTGGATGCACTCTTCTTGGCCCACTTTCAGTAGCAAGGAGGGCATTGATAACTTCACTAATGAATGTTTTCACATACAAATTAAAAACCTAACACAGTTGACCTAAACACTTCACGCACATTAAGTTGAGTATTCCTCGGGGAGAGGCAAGGCATTTTGAAACCGACCCACATTATCAAACATCGACGACGACGGTGTCAATGCATGCTCTGGCTCTTTTTTTATATATGTTTAAGGTTCGAAAAAATAAAAACCGGCATAGATGGACTTTCAACAGCTTTCTTTTCGGAGTAAGTGATTGCTGAGATTCGTGTGGGAACAACCACTTTGAGTTTGAAAGAGATGGTTCGTCTGACAATGAAGGATGTTGAAGATGTTAGAAAAGGTAGGCAGAAATGAAAATAGGTTTGGAGAAATTTTCCATCGTGTTTATTTTCATTCACCGTGATTACAATATATATTACAAACGTGAGACTTCCTACCTAAGTTATATACGGAGACTATAACTCTTAATCTAGGCAAGAATTATATGAATATTCTGTTACAAAATGATAAACACAATATCTAGAGTATCTATCAAAATCAGTGATTGATTCCAATCAATCACTGAAATCTTATATGTGATACAACCTCGTCTAATACCCCCCCCCTCAAGCAAGATGTCCGTATGTAAGGCGCAGCTTGACCGAAAATGCTTGAAAGCGTGGTTTAGACAAACCTTTTGTGAATACGTCGGCCAGTTGATCATCGGTAGAGATGTAATGCAACTTCAAAAAACCACGGGTGACTAATTCTCGGATGAAGTGATAATCGATCTCTATGTGGCAAGTGCGAGCGTGAAAGATAGGATTACGGGCCATATGAAGAGCCAAAAGATTATCACAAAACAACGAAGGCAGAGAGAAGGGTATCCTTAGTTCGCGGAATATATAAGAGAACCAACAGAGCTCCGCAAATGGTGATAGCCAAAGCCCGATACTCGCCTTCACTACTAGACCGGGAAACAAGAGATAGTTTCTTTGCCGTCCAAGAAATGATATTTGGTCCAATGAAGATGTAAACACCCGTTGTGGACCTTTGATCGTCCTGGATCACCCGCCCGCCAAGACGGAGTATGCTCGTATGGCAAAACTCGAGGAGTGATGAAATGCCAATCCATGATCAAGCGTGCCATTGATAAAGCGAAGAATCCGTTTAGCGTAAAACCAAGTGGCTCGTACGAGGTTGGTGCATAAACCGACACACCGATTAATTGAAAAGGCAATGCCGGTTTGGTCAATGTAAGACACTCGGAGTCCACCCACTAGGCTGTGATATATGGTGGGATCCGGGAGTACCTCACCATCAAAAGAAGAGAGACGTGAGTGAGGAACCGTAGGTGTCGAAGAAGGTGTGCACTTCATCATATTGAACCGCACAAGTAGATCCCGAGCATATCGCGATTGACCGAGGTGCGGTGTGTCTCGAGTTCGAGAAGCTTCAAGTCCCAAGAAAAAACTTAAGTCACCCAAATGCCGACTGTCAAAAGTGAGACAAATCTAATCGATAATGGTGGACACGACAGAGGAGGAAGAGCCCGTGACGATGATATCGTCCACATAAATATGAATAATAGTATAGCTTCAGGAGAGTGACGAATAAATAGAGACGAATCTGATCGTCTATTGACGAACCCAAACCGAAGGAGGAAGTCATGGAGGCATTGAAAACAAGCTCGAGGGGACTGTTTTAAGCTGTACAGTGCCTTACGGAGCTTGCACACATGCGTCAGTGCAGTAGGGTTTAAAAAAACCCGTAGGCTGCTTCATGTACACCTCTTCATTTAACAAACCATTGAGAAATGCATTACGCACATCGAGTTGCTTAATGTCCCAACCCCTAGAGTGAGCAACTGAGAGAACAGTACGAATGGTAGATGGTTTAACCATAGGTCTAATGTCTTATCATAATCTAGATCGACTTGTTGCGTAAATCCTTGAGCAACTAAGCGAGCCTTATTTCTATCAAGTGACCCATCCGCTTTTCTCTTCACTTTGAAAATCCACGTTCACCCAATGAAATTCATATTGGGTTGACACGGAATAAGGGACAAGTCTTGTATTTGTGTAAAGCCGTAATCTCCTCGTTCATGGTAGTTTGCCAATGAGGATATTGAGATGCTTGTTTGAATGTTCGTGTCTCAAGAAATGGATCATCATTTACAGCAAGAAGGCTATACTCAATAGAAATCGGAGAGGTAGCATCATATAAGTCGGCCATACCTAGATACCAGAGAGGAGGAGTAGAGGACGTGGATGCAGGTAACTATGATGATGAATCTGTATGATTAAAAACTGCAGGGGTGGTAGATGCAACATCAGAATTATTAGGGTCTGTTTCAAAAGTCTGAGAAGGTGAAATATCACCAAACTGCAGGGGCACTGGGGAGTGGCGAAACTGTGGCCTGGGTTGATGTGCTTGAATAGGCCTGGTAGGAGTTGGCCCTGATAGCAATGCCTGTGGAGTCTTAACTCCTGGAGTGACATTGGGCCAAGGGACTTGAGCTGGCCCAGATGGAGAAGCTGGAACCGCAGGTTGAGTAGCAGGTGGGTCAGAGAAGAATGAGGGCCCTGTGTTTATTGAATCCGAATGCGATGGACCAGTAGAAATAGTAGGAGAACCTGTTTGCACACTATTTTTGTCCCAAGGAAAAGAAGTTTCATCAAATACCACATGTCTAGAAATATAAAGCTTGCCATTAAAAAGACCCATGCACCGGTATCCTTTACAGGAATTATCATAACCAAGAAAAATGCAATGTGTTGATTTTGGCATTAACTTATGAGCATTAGTAGGAACAATGTAGGGAAAACAAGAGAATCCGATGATTTTAAGAAAACGATAATCAGGAGTACGTTTCCACAATTTTTGATATGGAGAGATAAAATTGTGTTGACGCATTGAAAGATGATTGCTGAGATAGACAGGTGTATTAAATGCCTCTAACCAAAATTTGTAAGGAACTTTGGTTTTAAACATAAGACATAAACCCATTTTGACAATATGGCGTTGTTTACGTTCGACTACCCCATTTTGTTGTGGTGTATAAGGATAAGTGATTTTATGTTTGATGCCAACACTGCGAAGAAAAGATTTGAAAGCCCTACTAGTGAATTCTCCCCCCCCATCGGTTTGAATAGTTTTAACTGTGTGTATCGCAGAAATGTGACGAGATAACTGATTATCAATTTGAGTTTTAAAGGAACTAAATATCTCGGTGACATTTGATTTATGTGTCATAGGAAATAACCACACAAAATGTGAAAAATCATCAACAATAGAGATATAATAATGGAAACCAGTCACCGAAGCAACAGGGGAAGGACCCCAAACATCTAAATGTAGCATATTAAGAGGATTCAATGCATTAAATGTTCGAGTAGAAAAAGATAACTTGCTAGACTTGCCTAAAGGGCACCAATGACAACATTCTCTATCACTAATCTTATTATTTAAAGGTAGACTGAATTTTTGACTTAAAATTCTAAGGACATGGATAGATGGGTGACCCAAACGGTCATGCCAGGTTGCTGAACTCGATCTTTCTCCAAGGAGAGCAACTGGGTTACTTGAAAACTCAAAATTGAAAGAAAGCTTGTAAAGACCACCTGAGTTACTGCCAGAAAGAAGAATCTCCTTCGTGCGATTGTCCTTTACATGAAAACCAGAAGAGTCAAGTTCAAAATATCAATTATTATCTTTAGAAAATTTGCGAATAGACAATAACGGCTTATGAATATTAGAGACGTATAAAATATTTCGGAGATGAAAGGAATGATTATTAGCACTAATGCAAGAACTACCAATGCTAGCAATATTAAGTTTTGAACCTTTACCAACATTAACTAGATTTTTACCTGTATATGGGTAAAACTCGGAGAAGGAGGACAGGTCCGAAGTCATGTGGTTAGTAGCTCCGGAGTCAAGAATAGCTGGTTCCGAGTGTGCCAAAAAAGCATTGTAGTTGTTGCATGTACGTGCCCCATGACCCGAATTATAGCATAACAGACAGGTAATATCTAGTCTGGGTAAGATACCACGCCTATTATGTTGACCCGATCCACCACGAGGCTGCCCATTACCTCGGTTCATGTGTTTTTTTCCTTACCCACTGCGAAAACCCCCATTTCCAATCCACGAACCATTCCAATAATTATGTCTACTATCTGATCGATTACCTCCACCATGGCCTCCATTATGATATCGATGTCCACGATTGTTGCTTCCTCCTCCCTGATTTGCAGAAAATTGTGGCACCGGTGTCGAGAAAGAGGTCTTGGTATCGGCGACTAAGGCTGTGGAGGTGGGCGTCGGAGTTAAGAATTTAGCGAGAAGCATCTTCTCCTTCAATAGTAAGTCAGACATGACATCAACTATGAGGGGATTCTGGGCATGAATCGCGGCTGTAGAGGTCAAGAATTATTTGTAATCTTGATCTAATCCGCCCAATACTCATTGAATTAAGACAGATTCGTCGATAGGGTCACCAGCAGCTGTGAGGGAGTCCGAGATGGAGGTGACCTGGAGAAGATAGTCTGCGATGGATGTTTTCGAGGCCTTTTGAGTCTGTGTAATTTCTCCTTCAGAATTTCAATTTGAAGGGCATAGGAAGCCCCAAATCGTTTTGAAAGAGCGGCCCAATCGGCTGGGGAAGTGTCACAATAGTTTAGATATGGTTGGACAGCGGGCGTAACTGTCCCTTTGATCCATCCACACACGAGGTCCGTGCCCTTTGTCCATAGGGCATGCTGGGATTGTCAGTACCATCGAGTAGTATGGTTGGAGGTTGGGTGGGGTTAATGATGTATAGAAGATCGTGAGTTCGGAGCAAAGTTTTGATGAGATTTGCCCAGTTTATGTAATTCTCTTTGGTGAGATATGTCTGTCCCATAATGGCATTAGGGTTGTAGAAGATGGGTAGGGGATTGGAAGAAGAGTTTGGCTGGGTTAGATAAGAACCGTCAGAGTTGGGAGGCGTCATTGTCGAGAATAACAGAAGGTGGTCGAAAAAGGTATGTCTAAACTTTGGATCAATTTTTAGGCTGATACCACGTTAGAAAAGATAGGGAGAAAAGAAAATAGGTTTGGAGAAATTTTCCATCGTGTTTATTTTTGTTCACCGTGATTACAATATATAGTATAAACATGAGACTTGCTACCTAAGTTATTTACGGAGACTATAACTATTAATATATGCTAGAATTCTATGAATATTCTGTTACAAAAAGATAATCACAATATCTACAATATCTATCAAAATCAGTGATTGATTCCAATCAATCACTGAAATCTCATCTATGATACAACCTCGTCTAATAGAAGAAGGTGTTTTCAAATTGTGAATTTTCATACTTGGCCAGCAGTTTTCCATTAGCAGTTCTAAACAGTTTTGCATGACAATTTTTCGTGAGTGTGGAAAGTGAAAAAGAAGGGTTAGTTTAGGCCGTCAGATTAATTTGTGAGATTCAATCATGGCCGCTCTTTGTATCGGCGGTTATGTGATGTACCCGTTTTTTTTTGTGAAATCAAACGGAGTCGCCACGCCATTTTTGTTTTAAGGGCCAAAACTTTGAAAAATGCCCGAGATTAGAGATTTGGGTTCGGAGGTCATGTTACGCGTCGGGAAGGACATTAGTGTGCACCCGGCGCGCCTCGCAAAACGAGTCTTCCAAACATTTGAAATCCTTTGTTGTGTGTGTGTGTCTCTATGTGTGTGTTTGACCAAAATGAGTTGAAACTGAGAAAAACAAAAATGGGGAACTCTTTATAAGACTTTGAACAATCCCCAAGATTTTTGGTGTGATTTTTGGATTGAATCTTGGCATTCAAAAGATTTTTGGATTTGAAAAGCAATTCTGCCAGAATAATGGAATTAAAGGCTTCAAAACCTCAGAATCTGTGGAAAGTCCGAGAATGAAAGTTGCTTAAAACACCCTAAATAGGGTTTCTGCAAAGGAACTTTCCATTTTTGAAGTAATTTTAGGGGTCAAAACCTTCTGGAAATCTCAGATGTGAAATCTGGATTTCCAGAAACTGATGAACTGGCCTCTAAGAGAAAAATTAAAAAAAGGAGTTTTACTCACTCAAAAAATAAAATAAAAATATTTATGGAAAGCTATGGATGTTGGCTACAAAAAGTATTTTGTAGTCAACACCCAATTCCAAGTTTTACTGGGTCCAAAAAATAGGAAAATGAACTGAGGTCTCAGAACAATGCTACTGGACAGCAAAATGTTCTTGAGGGAAAATGTGATTTTTTGGGGGATTTGCATCTATGTTCACCCCATTTTCATCCCTAGACTTGATACCACTACTTTTTGTTAAGTGGTTATCATATTCAAGTCATCCTTGGGGAATTTATGGGGTTTAAACATGTCCTTTGCAAAGGGAAAGGGGATATTTTGTAGAAATGAAATTAAAGAGACAAATCAACTAGAGATTTAAAATGTGGACCATTTGAGATGGTCATTCATGAAGATGAACTTCAAGATGACCATCTTGGGTCAAAACTTAAGTTAAACTAGACATCAAGTAGATCCAAGTAAGAAGAACAAGATGAACAAGAAGTTAAAAGAGGATTTTAGGGTTTTGAGAAGGAGGGCTTTACCAATGGTGACACCCTATCTTCCTAGGCTTGGAATTTGACTTGAGGAGTATCAAGATTTGGTGTTTGGCTTGAGGAGTATCAAGGTTTGGTGTTTGGATTTGTGTTTGGAGTAAGATTGGGAAAGATTCAAGAGAAAATGGTGGCAATCTAGGGATTCCCACTGTTTTCTCTCTATATTTCGCCAGAGTTTCGTTGCTGTGATCAAAATTGAGTTGTGTAAACTGAGAGAGGAGGGTTCAATTTATAGGACACTGTGAGTGTCAATCATATCCGCGCGGATAGGGTTCGACGCGTGCACTGTTCATCTGCTACAGTGTAGGCTGTTGGACAGGAGGAATATTTTCAGAAAATTCAAACTGATTGCTGTTTTTCAACTTTCTTAATTCGGATTTTTCCAATTTCTTTTGCTTTTTGAGATTCTTTTCTTGGTTTAACTTTAAATGGCAATGCCCATTTTACCCTTTGTTAGAAAAGTTAGGAATGTTAGGAATTGTGGGAATTGTTATAACTTTCGTTAATTTTCTAACGAAAATTCTAACAAGCTCAAATTGGAGCACTTACAGTAGCCCCTCGGCGACGGCGCTTTCGAAGGAAGCGGGGTCGTCGATAAGAGTAAGGCTCCATATTTGGCAGGATGATCGAGTGATCGGGTGGCTGAACCTAGCGATAGGCTACCTACGTATCCCGAATGGGAATCAAGCCGGCCGTAGTTCGGGTCTTTGACCCTGGAGATGATGGCGTTTTAGGTACCTCGAACCTTGATGAGCGAGCTCTGCTCGGTTCTTTGGAGAGAAACTCTGCTGGGATAAGAGATGACCATTTTGGTCTCGATGGCTGAAATTGTATATCCGTCGCTGGGGATAGGAATGACCATTTTCGGTCTGATGGCTATCTGCTCTGCTGGGGGTAGGAATGACCATTTTCGGTCGGATGGCTGAACCTAATGATAGGCTACCTACGTATCCTTAAGAGGAATCAAGCCAGTCGTAGTTCGGGTGTTTAACCCTAAGATTGGACTATTTTTGGGAAGTCGCCCTGAGATCTGACTATTTTTGGGAAGTCACCCTATGATCTGACTATTTTTGGGAAGTCACCCTAAGGTTTTGACTGTTTTTGGGAAGTCGCCCTATGGTTCGACTATTTTGGGGAAGTCGCCCTAAAATCTGACTATTTTTGGGAAGTCACCCTATGATCTGACTATTTTTGGGAAGTCGCCCTGAGATCTGACTATTTTTGGGAAGTCACCCTATGATCTAACTGTTTTTGGGAAGTCACCCTAGGGTTTTGACTATTTTGGAGAAGTCGCCCTAAGATCTGACTATTTTTGGGAAGTCACCCTATGATCTGACTGTTTTTGGGAAGTCACCCTAAGGTTTTGACTGTTTTGGGGAAGTCGCCCTGAGATCTGACTATTTTTGGGAAGTCACCCTATGATCTGACTGTTTTTGGGAAGTCACCCTAAGGTTTTGACTGTTTTGGGGAAGTCGCCCTGAGATCTGACTATTTTTGGGAAGTCACCCTAAGATCTGACTATTTTTGGGAAGTCACCCTATGATCTGACTATTTTTGGGAAGTCGCCCTGAGATCTGACTATTTTTGGGAAGTCACCCTATGATCTGACTATTTTTGGGAAGTCACCCTATGATCTGACTATTTTTGGGAAGTCGCCCTGAGATCTGACTATTTTTGGGAAGTCACCCTATGATCTGACTATTTTTGGGAAGTCACCCTATGATCTGACTATTTTTGGGAAGTCGCCCTATGGTTTGACTATTTTTGGGAAGTCGCCCGGGTAATAATTTTGGTTTGTCGAATTAGGGGATGATTACGATTTGTCGCTTTCCTCGTGTTGTGTGTTGAAATTGAAGTGATAGCGTTTTAGGTGCCTCGAACCTTGATGATGGCGTTTTAGGTGCCTCGAACCTTGATTTGAAGGGATCGGTCTTACTTTTGCTGCCGAGGATAATGGGAAAAGAAGCGGGATTCCGTTAACTTCGCTGGGGATTTTGTTAGCCTAAGTTGGAGTTTAGTTCAGGAGTATGAACCTAAATGGGGACCTAGTTCAGGAGTATGATTCTAAGTCAAGGTTTAGTTCAGGAGTATGAACCTAAATGGGGACCTAGTTCAGGAGTATGATTCTAAGTCAAGGTTTAGTTCAGGAGTATGAACCTAAATGGGGACCTAGTTCAGGAGTATGATTCTAAGTCAAGGTTTAGTTCAGGAGTATGAACCTAAACGGGGACTTAGTTCAGGAGTATGATCCTAAGTCAAGGTTTAGTGCCTGAGGGAGACTATTTGAAGGTGTTCTCGCTGGGGAAGATTCGGGTTTACGAGAACTATCGGGGAAAAGGGTGACCGTGTCGGTCAAGCGGCTGGACCTATGGTAGGCTACCTACGTATTCTTAAGAGGAATCAACCCAGTCGTAGTTCGAAAATTGCTGGGGATGGTCTTTGATGGTTTGACGGTATTTGAGAGTCACCCGAGGTTTGACAGTTTTTTTGGGAAGTCACCCTAGGATTTGACTATTTTTGGAAAGTCACCCTAAGATTTGATGATAATGTTCTTTTAGAAAAGTAGTTGACTAAGATATGCTTTCATACCTGTGCTGTGCTTACCTGTAGCTGCCGGAAGGAATGAGGCTACGGCTGATGTTGATGAAGAGTTGTCGGGTTGCCATTCGTGGGACGGTTTCTGCTGACGATTTGCTGTCTTTGGAGGCATTTTGACCTGAAGGAGGAGTTTGGTTGAGTCTGCATCTTGCTGGTGATCGTCAACCTTGTAGAAGTTGTTGAGCTTGTCTTCACATTGGGACTTCTTGCTTTTGAAAACTTGGTGTCTCTGACCGCATTGTATTTGAGAACTTGGCGTCCCTGACCGAACTGTATTTGAGAATTTGGCATCCCTGACCGATTTGCATTTGAGAACTTGGCGTCCCTGACCGAACTGTATTTGAGAACTTGGCGTCTCTGACCGATTTGCATTTGAGAACTCGGCATCCCTGACCGGTTTGTATTGGAGGGCTTGGCGTCCCTGACCGATTTGTATTTGAGAACTTGGCGTCTCTGACCGAATTGTATTGGAGAACTTGGCGTCTCTGACCGATTTGTATTTGAGAACTTGGCGTCTCTGACCGAATTGTATTTGAGAACTTGGCGTCCCTGACCGATTTGTATTTGAGAATTTGGCATCTGTAACCGAATTGTATCTGAGAACTTGGCGTCCCTGACCGATTTGTATTTGAGAACTTGGCGTCTCTGACCGAATTGTATTTGAGAACTCGGCGTCCCTGACCGATTTGTATTGGAGAGCTTGGCGTCCCTGACCGATTTGTATTTGAGAACTTGGCGTCTCTGACCGAATTGTATTGGAGAACTTGGCGTCTCTGACCGATTTGTATTTGAGAACTTGGCATCTCTGACCGAATTGTATTTGAGAACTTGGCGTCTCTGACCGAACGGTAGACACTGGAGGTGGTCTTCATTGGGGGCTGTTTTCATCCATTTGTGGACATTGGAGGTCGTCTTTAGCAAGTTGCAGACGCCGGAGCTTGTCTTTGCCAAACTGTAGATGCTGGAGGCTGTCTTTATCCATTTGTGGACATTGGAGGTCGTCTTTGGTGAAGATCATCCTTGCCGAAAAGGGGGATTACGTTTGAATTCCTGCATTCGTTAGTGAAGAGGAAGATGCATATATGGCATTCATGATGGCGGATGCATGCATAGAACCAAAAATGATTATGAGATGATGCATTTACTTGCTTTCGAAGATGCACTTAGCCTAAGCTTTTGGCAGGGAAATTATGATTTATGATCTTCAATCACTTAGGATTTTTCCTATTGATTCAAATTTTGTGCATGCTACATGAGCCCTTGGGAGATTTTTTGGTGGGGATGCATGGTGATGAAAGGGGATGCGTTGGGATGTATGTGTCTGGAGACTGTTTGGAACAGATTTTGAGCAAGTGGGGGGGATGAAAGCCCTCGATCGCGGTTTAAACAGCGGTTGTTGATGAGGTATTGTTAACAGTATCACATGGACCTCAATTTTGATGTGATTGGATTCGGATCCCGGGTTTTGGTTGAAATTTTCCCTCTCATTCTTGGTCATCGAAGGCGTCTTTGACGGAGCTCGGAGGCACGTCGATATGAGCGACGCTTCTTTCATTTGGGTGAGCTGTGACTTTGGCCGAAACCTTGTTCGGAGAATGATTTGATGGAATTGCTAATGCCGGGAGAAACCCTGATCTTGAATTCCGATGCTACGGGAAGCTGGCGTGTACCAAGTTCTGAAGCTGAAACTCTTTCTTGATAAAATTCGGGTCCAAAAGACCATCCTGACAAAGCCCCCGGATCCTGAGTAGGCGAAGTCCAGATTTTGAAGAAGCGACTTGGCGAGTCTATCTCGTAGTGAAGAACCCAATGTGGACCCAAAGATGACTATAGGAGCCCCAGCTTGAAGAGTTGATACAGAAGAACCTGGGAGAACCGCTTAGCAAGCCCCAGCGTGAAGAAATTCAGAGCAGTCTTACTGTAGACAGAGTCATCATGTGACCAGGGAGGCACCCATCTTTTCAGATCTTAGTCAACCAACCAATGGACAAGACTCAGAAATGTTTACGTGCAGGGGCACATCTTTTGAAAGGTGGGAATGTCTCCCGAATTTGTGTATTACACTCTCGCTTTAGGTTTGACTCTTTTGAGAGAGTATAAGCATCACAAGGTGTGGAAAAGTGTATGGAAGCCCTGGCGACGGAAAGACAAGTGTTTGGCTCTATTTCCTATGATGGAGAGAGAAGACTTGTCGAGATACTTGAAAACTTGTCTTATTCATGATGATCACAAGGCTGCTTAAAACCCTTTGTTAATGTTCGGGTTATTCAATCCCTAAATCTGATATGAACAAATATTTTGATTAATCACAGGGAGAAAACCAACTGATATCGAGAATCGAGCTCGGAAAGGCGGAAAGTGTATAGGGACGATCCTTGATGAGACCGGATTTTTTTTTTGAGATGTGTCTGTGAGTTCGACCGGACCATTTACGGTTGCCTACGTTCCCTCCATTATAAAGAGCTCAGGTCGCCGTAGTTCGGGCCTATCCCGAATGAAAAGAGAACGAATGTTGAAATTCGAGGGTCTGAGGACTTTTGGGGATTTTGAGGATTTGGAGGATTGAATAACATATCCCCTTAGAGTGTCCATGAAAGACACGGATGCGAAGCCCCCAGTGGGACATCCACGACAAGTGTTTGTGGAGGAGAAATGAAATATGCTCACATGAAATGTCGAATGAATCAGACTTGAATTTGCACAATCTTTGATCATTTGAGCCGAGATGGATTTGGCTCCAATTTAAGCAAGCAGTGAAGCATTAATCTGATTTAGCTCCCGAAATTACTATCCGTGGGGCCGTAGCTGGGTTTCCGGGCTTCGATCGGCCATCGGGTGATTTGGAAAGTTGTGACCTCTTAAGATGAGAGGTCGGCTGGGCCTTTTGCTGACTGAACCTCTAATGATGAGAAGTTGGCTTGCAGGGATGTATTTGGGAAAATCTATGGCCGGAAAATTGATTGCCTCTAAGAATGAGAGGTCAAATTTTGACTTTGGCCGAAGGCGAAGGTAATGGGAGTATCCTCTAAAATCGAGAGGATGGCTTAGGATTGATTTAGGGTAATGGTGAGAGGAAGTCCGAGCTATCGACAACCTTTTGCGATCTTGCGAGAATTCAGGCTCCTTTTGATCATTGGAGAGCTTCTTGAGAAGTCGGGGACTTTTGAGGATCGACAGTTCTTCTCTTTTTTTTTGTTTTTTTTTGTTTTTTTTTGGAAGGCTTCCTGAGGAGCTTGGAATTATATCCGAGATTGTGAGGATTTTAAAATCCTTCTTTTGAGAATTCGGAAGGCCTCTTTGAGGAGTTGAGAATTATCTTTCCTTCCTTCACAACGTGAACATTTTATGCATCGCCGACTCTTGAAGCTAACTTCTTTGGCGTTGCTTGAACTTCTCTCAATAAGGAGCAAAGGTGATGGCTAAACAGGGTTTCAAAACATGCCGATCTTGAAATGAAGGGGTAGTGTTTAGTGAGGGTGAGGTAATGGCTTTCCTATCGGTGAAAGGCTTCAACCGCAATCCCTCTAGGATGACCTAAACGAGATTAAGTCTTCATTGCTTGCTTAAGCTTTAAACGAGAAAAGATCCATGCAAATTCATCGAGCAACGAGGGGATGATGATGAAAGGGATGTGAGCATATGAGATGCAAGATGGGGAGTTGGTAAGCCCCAATTTGGGAAGGATATCAATTGATTTTCTCACTCCGATTAATTTAAATATTAATCATTTCAAAGAATTAGTGGTTGAGCAGCACAAGTGATCATTTTGGATAAAACCATTTCAATTAAGTGTAACGTGGGTGCGCAAGTGATGTCTCGAGTCTAGCAAGAAGAGAAAAAGACTTATATTAAAAGTTAGGCATTTAACCACTATGTCCAAAATGGACTACAACGACAAATGTCCGGGGAAGGGCTTAGGTGAAAGAAAAGTACTAGACCCTACGAAGGTTGACTCAAAAGACTATTTTAAAGATAGGTAGCCCCAGTCTAGCCGCTCTTTCTTTGTTGAGCCATGCATCTATTCTTCGACGCCAGAGGCAGGGAGCTATTGCGAGATCTTTCCATCAGGATTTCCTTGGCAATCTCTTTCTTAATCCAAACACTTTCATCGCCTGCGATGGCTGATTCACCGACCTCACAAGGGGGCGAGTCAAATTCCATTATGCCCACAAGGCTTGAACCACCAAACTCGATCATGTTGACACTCATGTTGTTAGGGTTATTGATAGTATTAGGCCCTTCAGGCATCTCTAACCTCCCTTGCTCAATCAACCCTTGAATGGCCTTTTTCAGGGGGACGCAATCATCCGTCAGGTGCCCGTGGTACTGATGAAAGGCACAATGCTTGGAGGTATCCAAAGGAACGTTGGGGTTTCTTGGCTGATAATTATCCAAAGGCCAGAGCAAACCTTCTTTTACCAATCCTCTAAAGATATCACTTAAAGGCATCCCAAGGTTTCTCAAGTCTTGGAGCCGGGATCTGGATGCATCAGGCTTCTTGGGAACAAAGGAAGTGGCATTGTTACAGTCCTGTCCCGCATAGCCGATCGCCTCTTTGCCTTTAGCGAAAGCGAGAGTAGTGTTGGAGGGAGGAGCCCGATATCTGTAGGCGGGTGCGGCAGTCGGCTGCTGATTGTAAGCCTTTTCAAACTTAGCCCCGGAATTAACCATTGCACGCAAGTCAGCGTAGGGGAAGTGGCTGAGGGAATCTCTCAAATGCGGCTTCAAGCATGACTAAAAGATGTCTAAATGCTCCTCGTCAGAGGGAGGAATGGCCATTTCACTGAGCTTTAAGTTCCACCTCTTATAGAAATCCCCAATATTCTCATTAGGGCGCTGCATCGTTGTTTGCAGGTCAACTCTGTTTGTCTCCCATTCCAAGTTGGCTTTATACTTATACGTGAAAATCTTGGTAATCTGTTCCCAAGTAGCCCTAGCTTCAGGCTGCAATCGAAAAAACCATTTCAAAGCCCCTGACTTCAAAGAGAGACTAAAGTAATCGGCCAACTGCTGGTTTGTGCATCCCTTAGCTTTCATTGCCAATGTATAGGTGTCCAAGTGAGTTTTAGGGCATGCACTCCCGTCAAACAATTCGAGAGTGGGCATCACAAACTTGTGAGGCAGGGGGACAATCGAGTCGGGATCTGTAGGCCGAAGAGTAGTGTTCTTTTTGGCGGTCAATTCAGCAATCTGTGCTTTCATTTCCTTGTGTTTCTCCATAAACCAAGCCAATTGGGGATCCAAAGGTGGAGCGGGAATTCCTGAGCTGATATTTGAGCTAGGAAGAGGACTAGGCTGTTGGTGGTGCATTGGTGGAAGGAATACCATATCCGGAGCATAGGTGAAAACCTGTCCTTGGCCCAAATTTCCACAGGGAGTGTAGGTAGGAGCTTGGGCAAAGGGATAGAATCCGGCGACTTCTTTGTTGGCTTCCAATCGGCGGGGAAGATGGAGGCGGATCTGAGGTAGCCGAGATGGCTTGGACTTCCGGAGTGAGGCCCATAAGTAGGCTTAAGTGCGGGCTGCTGTCCCTGGTTGTTGAATTGCATGGCTGGTTGTGGCGAGGATGCATAACCGAGAGGATGCTGTGGTCCTGGTGATTCTGATGAAACTGGGATGGGGGCTTGGTAACCCATTGAACCCTGAGTGAGAAATGGGTTTGCGGAAAGGCTGTGTGAGGAGCGGTGAGCTAGCATCATTTTGAGGAGGGGCTCCCATTGTTGCCCCGAACCAAACCTGTGGTGGCATTCCAAACCGTTGCTGCGAAAGTCCGGATTGATTGGTCCCAAACCGAGGCTGGATCCCAATTTGCTTTGTGGCATTCGGGGTATCCCCAACCATGGGAAGGCATTCCGTGCGGACTTTGTCCCCACTGAGGCATTGCGAGCGGCTCGTCCCGTCAGGCTGCATGGATCCAGCGGTCTGTGGTTGGGGAGCCGGCTGACCTAGAGATCTAGGAGCATGGGCTCTGGTGGTAGTACCGTGGGAGGCCGGTGGTGGCATCCTGGAGTAGTCAGGTTGACCAAGTGCGGGATTGAGGTCTTCCTCTTCTTCCACAGTGAAGGTGCCATGCTGGGTTGAGGCGGCGGCCAATCCATGGCTTTTGATAGCCTCCATAAGGCTGTTCAACCGTGCTTCTGCGCACTCTCATCTGTTCGGCTAGGCGATTCCACTGTTGTTACGCGAGGAGTCCCGGGAGGCGGAGTGACGTTGTCCCCATCGTTACCGGGTGATGCGGACATTACGAAATTCGGAGTCGGAACAGGACGGTGGAGGCGACGATGCGCTTGACTCTTCCCAACTGATTAAACGGTGACCGGTGCCGAAACCAACCTTTGTGAGGAGCTGCGGGGGAAAGGACACGAAGGTTCTGATGTCTGGGAATGGAAGGAGGGTAAGTGTTTGGGCTTTGGGCTCATGCAACATGCGATTATTTGTTCACGTTTACTTAAAACATGTTTTATTAACCTAATCGGTTGGAAAAGATTGCTCTTCTTTTTCGCAAACTACTCTGGATCCTGGATCGGTGGGCCCCGTCACTACGTCTATAAGCCCCTCGTATTCCACACTGTATTTCGACCTCCCGGGGTGGACAGGCCCGGGCGAGGGTCCTATAGGGCAAGCGGGTCCCACCGACCGAAAGAAAAATGATCCTAAAAGTCGGCGGGTAATCGAGTCTTAACGACCATTCGATGTAAATTACGGACAAAGGCGACTTCGAAAGTCAAGATCATGTCCGAGGGCTCGGCGAAAAGTCGGCATGATTTGGGTGATAAGCGTCCACAATTGATCTTGAATTGTCGTCGGTTAAGCCGTAATTAGGCATGGAATAATCATTAATCCTTGATGACTCGGTGTTAATCTTTGGGAGTCGGTGTATAATTTGTGCCGGTCGAGCCGAAGTCAAGGCGCCGGTCAATATCTTGGTCAAAGTCTGCGGTGGAAAACCGGCGAGAACTTCGGCGATTAGGGTCCCGAAAGATATTGAGTCGGTATGCCGACAAAGGCTTGAAAGGAAAGGTCTATACACGGACGGGGCATGACACGAACCCGGACTAAAAACCAACCGGGTCTCGGACAAAGTGTGTCACGGACAAGTGCATGGTCGACACGAGGCTCCATGGGATGTTTGGGTAGTCCTGTGCTCGTCCGAGAGGCGTAATAAGACCAAACGGACCGCGAAAAGGATTTCCCCGGGTTAGGGACGTAGTGTGCAGTGTACGGTCACGTGCGCGTAGTGTGCAAGTAGTCTATATTCTTTTTCTGAGTAAAATAGAAATTTTTTTATGTGTCTTAAAAAGAGTGATGCATGATTTTTTTTTTGAAGATTTTCTTTTTTTTTTGAAATATTTTTTTTTGAAGTTTAATGAACACATAAGCACATAATCACAAAAATGCCAACAGTTAGGGACATTATTCCGACAGTCAAAATTTTGACTTTCTCCGAGGCGGCCAAAACGACACGAAAATGTGCAAACCCGGTACACACACACACACACACAAAACAAAGGATTTTCAAATGTCGGGACGGAAGCTTGACCCTCAAAAGTTTTTCTTTTTTTTTTTTTTTTTTTTTGAAAAGATAAAACTTGTTTGTCCCCAGCGGAGTCGCCACTGTGATGAACCCAAATTTTTTTTGTGAAATCAAACGGAGTCGCCACGCCATTTTTGTTTTAAGGGCCAAAACTTTGAAAAATGCCCGAGATTAGAGATTTGGGTTCGGAGGTCATGTTACGCGTCGGGAAGGACGTTAGTGTGCACCCGGCGCGCCTCGCAAAACGAGTCTTCCAAACATTTGAAATCCTTTGTTGTGTGTGTGTGTGTGTGTGTGTGTGCGTTTGACCAAAATGTGTTGAAAATGAGAAAAACAAAAATGGGAAACTCTTTATAAGACTTTGAACAATCCCCAAGATTTTTGGTGTGATTTTTGGATTGAGTCTTGGCATTCAAAAGATTTTTGGATTTGGAAAGCAATTCTGCCAGAATGAAAGAAGGCAGTTGACCCTTGACTTTGAAATGGACTTAAAGGCTTCAAAACCTCAGAATCTGGGGAAAGTCAGAGAATGAAAGTTTCTTAAAACACCCTAAATAGGGTTTCTGCAAAGGAACTTTCCATTTTTGAAGTAATTTGAGGGGTCAAAACCTTCTGGAAATCTCAGATGTGAAATCTGGATTTCCAGAAGCTGATGAACTGGCCTCTAAGAAAAAAATTAAAAAAAGGAGTTTTACTCACTCACAAAATAAATTAAAAATATTTATGGAAAGCTATGGATGTTGGCTACAAAAAGTATTTTGTAGTCAACACCCAATTCCAAGTTTTACTGGGTCCAAAAAATAGGAAAATGGACTGATGTCTCAGAACAATGCTACTGGACAGCAAAATGTTCTTGAGGGAAAATGTGATTTTTTTGGGGGATTTGCATCTATGTTCACCCCATTTTCATCCCTAGACTTGATACCACTACTTTTTGTTAAGTGGTTATCATATTCAAGTCATCCTTGGGGAATTTATGGGGTTTAAACATGTCCTTTGCAAAGGGAAAGGGGATATTTTGTAGAAATGAAATTAAAGAGACAAATCAACTAGAGATTTAAAATGTGGACCATTTGAGATGGTCATTCATGAAGATGAACTTCAAGATGACCATCTTGGTTCAAAACTTAAGTTAAACTAGACATCAAGTAGATCCAAGTAAGAAGAACAAGATGAACAAGAAGTTAAAAGAGGATTTTAGGGTTTTGAGAAGGAGGGCTTTACCAATGGTGACACCCTATCTTCCTAGGCTTGGAATTTGACTTGAGGAGTATCAAGATTTGGTGTTTGGCTTGAGGAGTATCAAGGTTTGGTGTTTGGATTTGTGTTTGGAGTAAGATTGGGAAAGATTCAAGAGAAAATGGTGGCAATCTAGGGATTCCCACGTTTTCTCTCTATATTCGCCGAGTTTCGTTCTTTGTGATCAAAATTGTGTTGTGTAAATTGAGAGAGGAGGGTTCAATTTATAGGACACCGTGAGTGTCAATCATATCCGCGCGGATAGGGTTCGACGCGTGCCTTTGTTCATCCGCTACTGATGTAGGCCGTTGGACGAGGAATATTTTCAAAAAATTCAAACTGATTGCTGTTTTTCAACTTTCTTAATTCGGATTTTTCCAATTTCTTTTTCTTTTTGAGATTCTTTTCTTGGTTTAACTTTAAATGGCAATGCCCATTTTACCCTTACTTTGTTAGAAAAGTTAGGAATGTTAGGAATTGTGGGAATTGTTATAACTTTCGTTAATTTTCTAACGAAAATTCTAACAAGCTCAAATTGGAGCACTTACAGGTTACTCCCATTCCCTATTGTAATATAGATATAAGAAGTATTTCTTAAATAAAATCTTCTACTCTTTTACTCCTACTCGCTCCGTCCCAAGATTGTTGTTTAAAAAGAAGTTAAAAATTGTCTCAAAGTACTTACTGTTGTTTTACTATTGCCTAGATATTTTTACTATTTATTGTTGTTTTACTATTGCCTAGATATTTTTACTATTGTTTGTCAGTATACCCCTATTTATTTATGGTTATAATAGCCATTATGCATACATTTATTTATCATGATAATTAAATTATTTTGAAGTAATTTAGTCGATTATATATATATATATGTGATTATGCCTCTTAATAAATTTGACACAGATGGATTAATAGTTTAATTATAAAGATAAGTGTACATCGATTTGTTAAACAATTAATATGAGGAATTATTAGTAGTTTTAACACTTTTTGTTATATAATCAAGATAGTTAACAAATTTAATTATATTCTTAATATGTATGAAGATAATAATTTTTGCTTATAAATGAGACACAGGTAGTATTAACTTTGAATATTTTTGATCTGAGATAGATGGAAAAAAGCTCTACGCAAAGGAGATTATCGAAGCAATAGATAAGGAGAAAAAGGCGGTCGCGTTTAAGGTTTTGAAGGTGTAAGTGCAGTATAGTGGTATTACCACAAGTACTGCTAACACCCTCTAAGTGTTATCAGACGAAGGTGTTATCACAAGTGCTGACAACACTTCAAAAATGTTATCAGACAATGTCTAATATGATAGTTGGACATTTCTTTATTATATTATATTGTACTAATGTATAACTATACCTGTAAAATATATATTTATTATTGGTCTAAAATACAGGTTATAACAATATGGAGATAAGCTACAAGCATGCAAGAATGAGTAAAGGAAAGTTACGCATAAATGGAGATTTATGCATAACTTGTGTAAATGGAAGAATCACGTGGGAAGACTTGTTCAAAGCTGAAGTTGCTGAACATAGAAGAGTACAAGTACAAAAGAGCACGTGGGTACAAAAGATTGAAGCTAGGACTTGGGCTCAAGGAAATATGGTTGCTATATTCAAGGAAGATTAACCTATTCTTCAGCAACATGCTCGACTACTCATCCCACTTATCCGAATCAGCTTCAAGATATTACAAGTAGTACCCTACAAGTATTTGGAGGCTATAAATAGGCAAGTGTGTAGACAAGAGAAATATGTAGAGAAATCACACATAACTTGCACAAGAGAAGATCAACTACTCCTCGGCTCTATTAGATTCTTCCTCCCACAAATTCTTTTCCACCTTCAATGTCATTGGACTTGATTGTGTCATGGCTAGGATAGAATTTCATATTTGATCATACTAGTTCCTAGTACTTCATTGTAATATAGTTAGGGAACATTCGGTTTTGTAATCATATTTCATTGCGAATAGAAGATCTCTTCTAAGAGGCACACTCAAGTTATATATTTATATAACTTGAGCAAAAACTATTTCTTGTGTTTATTTCCGATGCAAAACTAGTTTTTTACAAACTGTTTTTAAACTCTGGTTGTGTGGGTTACTGTAAGTGTTATCAGTTGTGTTACCAACCTTTTTAATAACACTTGCAAACAGGCCATTGACAATTTCAATTGTTATCAGAGCCGTGCACTTGATACACTAAGTGTTCGATCCAGTTGTCATGGCTTATGATCTAGCTAATCCTAATCAAAAGAGAATTCCCGTTCTTGATGGGTCGAATTATGCTTATCGGAAGATCCGCCTTCGCTCGCATATCAAACCAATTAATCTTCGGGCTTGGCGATCTGTTATCTATGGGTATTCTCTTCCAATGTTACCTCCGGATGAGGATGGTGATGTTCAAATCAAACTTGAATTCAAGTGGAACAATGAAAAGAATAACCTAGCTAGTTTCAATGAAAAGGCACTTAATGCCATTTATGAGTGGGTAGACATTCATGTTTTTAAACTCATTCAAAATACCCCCACGGTTAAGAAAAATTGGGATATTTTGCAAAGATTTTGTGAAGGAGATGGTAGTGTGCATAAAACTAAGCTTAGGAGGCTCACTAGCAAATTTGAAAGATTGAGGATGGGTGAAGATGAAAACATTTCTTTATATTTTGAAAAATTGTTTGATATTTCAAATGAATGTCAAGTTTTGGGTGAACCTTTTACCAACAAATAATTTATTTCAAAAGAAATTAGAACCCTTCCTGAGCGCTTCAATATAAAAGTTTCATCTATTGAACAATCTCACAATCTTTCTATAATGTATTTCAATACCTTGATGAGTATTTTAAAAACCTTTGAATTAAATCTTGCCGAACAAAGTGAAGCCACTAAAGACAAGAATATTGCTTTGAAAAATCAGTTCTCAGATCTACGGAAAGATGAGGAAGAAGAGGTTTTTGTGGAATTGGATGAAAATGCTAGTGTTGTCTTAATTGCTAAAAAATATAACTCTATGGTTAGAAAATTTAACAAAGAGAATATGCAAGTAAAGGCAAAGGAGCAACAAACCAATGTGTATGATTCGATGCCAAAGAGGTCATTTCCATCTTCTCAGAAGGCAAACCCAATGAGAAGGGCATCTTCTGACCAATCAAGGCCTAATCCCAAGTAAATTGATTCAATTCAATGTCATGCTTGTTCAGGATGGGGTCACTATGCAAACGAGTATGCAAACACTCTAAGGAAGATGGGAAAGAACTTGTGGGTGTTTCTCAGTGATAATGAAGATGGGGGGACAGCCCAAGTTGAAGAACTAAATTTGACAACAATGTTGGTCACTGTATGTGACTCGGATACTGAAAGTGCTATCACGAGTGTTACCCAATCTCTGGTAACACCCAAGACCACACTCAGCATGTATAACAACTTCATTTTTTCTAATGTTGTTTGTTTTATGGGTTCAACTGACCTTGATGCAGGAAACTCACAAGAGGATGAGCTGAGTAAGGATAAGCTCATAGATGGGTTGAAGAATCTCTATGAAGAACTTCTTGTTGAATGGAAGAAAGAGAACAAGAAGGTGACATTATTAGCCAAAGAAAATTTGAGCTGAAAGAAAGCTTGACAAAACTGGAGGTCCATCTTACCAAAAAGGATGCTATGTTGGACAAAGTCAATGCCAAGTTATCTCTTACCGAGACCACCTTCAAGAAACTCAATACATGATCTTCCAAACTAGATGAGATCCTAAATTTGAGTAAACCTCTCAAGGCAGGCATTGATTTCCAAAAATCTTTAGATAAAATTACTTCTACTTTGACAAGTTATGAAAGTGAAACATGTTTTGTAAAGGAACCTGTTTCTGATAAAAATACTTTCTTAAATGATTCTTTAGACAAAGCCAAAGTGTGTAAATACTGTCACACTAATGGACATTTTAAAAATAAGTGTTACTGATTTTTAAAGAAACAGTCTAGTTCTACAGTGTTACCAGAAGTGTTGTCCACTACTTCAGATAACACTGTATGTCAGAAAGTCAAAAGTTCAAAGAAGAAATCATGGAAGCCCAAATCTAATCTAAGATGTCATGTGGTTTATAATGCTTTGAAAACAAATATAGAGGGTTCATGGTGTTTTAACAGTGGGTGTTCACAACATATGACGGGAAATAAATCTTTTTTAAAAGACTATGAATCAATACATGGGGGTAGTGTTACTTATGGCAGTGGAAGTAAGAGTACAATCATTGGGAAAGGGACACTTAATGTGTCTGATTTCCCCACCTTAAAAAATGTCTTACATGTTGATGGTCTAGTTGTTAATTTAATTAGCATTAGTCAACTTTGTGATGATAATTTAGAGTGAAATTCAGCAAGAACACTTGTGAGGTCTTTGATGTTTCTAACAATTGTGTAATGTCAGTAACATGATCTAGTGACAATTGTTATCTTGTTGAAGATAAAAAGGTGTCCCATTCATAAAAGATTGATGTTACCACTTTGTGGTATCAAAAATCGGGGCATATTCATTTCTGTAATATACAGAAGATTCTTAAGCTAGATGTTGTGAGAGGAGTTCCTAAGTTGGAATTCAAAGATAGAGTGATTTGTGAGGATTGTCTTAAAGACAAAAAAACTCGTGTTCCCCACAGTGCTACCCAATACAATGAGCAACACTTTGGAATAACACATTGTTTTTAACTACTACACATGGATTTGATGAGTCCAGTTGAGATAGAGATTTTTGGAGGTAAGAGATATACTTCTGTCATTGTTGATGATTTTTCTAGGTTTACCTGGGTTTACTTTTTGAAAGATAAATCAAAAACCTTTGAAAAATTTAAAATCTTACACTTTAAGATCAAAAACTTGTTTTGCGCCTCTATTTTTTGTATTAGGTCTGATCATGGTAAGGAGTTTGACAATGTCTCTTTCTCCACTTTTTGTGAAAGAAAAGGACTTAATCATGAATTTTCATCACCTAAAACACCCAACAAAATGGGATTGCTGAAAGGAAAAATCGGACATTACTTGAAATGACTATAGTAATGTTGTTTTCTAAAAGAATCTCAAAAAAAATTTGGGCAGAGGCACTAAACACAGCTTGTCACACAGCCAATAGAGTCTTTCTTAGAACCGGAATCACAACGAAACCCTATGAAATCTTGAATGGTATGAAACCCAAGGTCCACTATTTTCATGTTTTTGGGTATGTGTGTTTTATTTTAAATGACCGGGATTACTTAGGAAAACTTTATTCTAAAAGTGATAGGTCAATCTTTCTTGGATATGTACAAATTAGTCGTGCATATAAGATGTATAATTTGAGATTAAAAACCATCCAAGAATCTGTAAACATTGTTTTTGATGATCCTTCAAGCATTGTAGGTGAAAGTGTTCAAGAGTCACCCCTAGAGATGTTGGAAGAGACTCAAGAGGAAAGGCAAGGAATTGATAACACTGATGTTAATGCTAATGCTAACACATATGTTAACAATGGTGCTGACCAAAGTGCTATCAGTGATGAGATAGCACCTCAGGTTACACTTGATCCCATAACAACAAATGATGAACAGAATGCTGACGATGCTCATGAGGAGATGAGTAGGGATCCCCCTTCTAGAATTAGAAGGAATCAAACTTCCACTTAAGTAATAGGTGAAGTGAATGAAGGAATTCAAACAAGACACAAAGAGCCAATTAGTTATCGAGTCAAGGTAAGGTATGTATGCATGACACCACATATATAAATGTAAAACACTCTTGTTAGGTTTCTTCCCTAGAACCTAAGAATTTAGTTGAAGCTTTGAAAGATAATTATTAGATTCAAGCCATGCAAAAGGAGCTTGAACAATTTACCCGAAATAACGTTTTTTTTTAGTACTAGGTCCCCCTAATACTAATATTATTGGGACAAAATGGATTTTTTAAAATAAAACAGATGAAAAGGGTAATATTGTTAGAAATAAAGCTCGTCTTGTGGCTCAAGGATATATACAAGTAGAAGGTATTGACTATGACGAAACCTTCGCTCCCGTAGCTAGACTTGAGTCCATAAGACTACTCTTAGACATAAATTGTTATCTTAAGATCACTTTGTACCAAATGGATGTCAAAGAAGCATTTTTAAATAGATATTTGGATGAATAAATCTTTATTGAACAACCGAATGGTTTCGAAGATCCATTTCAACCACACCATGTTTATAGTCTTGATAAAGCGCTTTATGGGTTGAAACAAGCTCCACGAGAATGGTATGATCTCTTAACTAGTTTTCTTCTTGAATATGGATTTATAAGGGGTGAGGCAGATAGAACTCTTTTTATACTTAGGCATGGAAAATAACTTGTTATTGCTCAAATCTATGTTGATGACATAGTATATGGATCTACATCTTAAACATGTTTGAAAGATTTTGTAGAAGCTATGACATTAACATTTGAAATGAGTATGATAGGTGGGCTAAATTTCTTCTTAGGCTTGTAGGTGAATCAATCAAGTGAGGGGATATTCATATCACAAAGCAATTATTCAAGGAATTTGGTGAAAAAGTTCGGGTTGGAGGGGTCAAAAAGTTCAAAAGTTCCTATTGGTTTAACTCTCAAGCTTGGAAATGATCAAGTGGGAGATGATGTTGATCCAACTCTATACCGTTCCATGATAGGTAGTTTTCTTTACCTCACTTCTAGCCGTCCTGATTTAATGTTTAGCATGTGTGTGTGCACGTTATCAAGACAATCATAAAGCCTCTCACATTAATTCTGTTAAAAAGATAATAAAATATGTATCTGTAACAAGTGAATTAGGTGTTTGGTATAACAAAGATACTAATACTAATTTGGTAGGCTTTAGTGACTCGGATTGGGCAGGGGATATGGATGATTGTAAGAGTACTAGTGGGGGGTGTTTTTACTTGGGAAACAATCTAGTGTCATGGTACAGTCGTAAGCAAAATTGTGTCTCACTCTCGACTGCTGAATCTGAATATTTAGCAGCTGGGAGTTGTTGTTCACAACTTGTTTGGTTAAAACATATGTTAGATGACTATTGTCTTGAGAGTAATATGTTAACCATGTATTGTGATAACTTAAGTGCTATTAATATTTCCCAAAATCCTATATAACACTCTCGCACCAAACATATAGACATCCGTCACCATTTTCTTAGGGACTTAGTTGAAAAAGGATTGATAAACATAGAGCATATTGATACAAAGCATCAACTTGCTGACATATTCACTAATGCCCTTGACCATGAGAGATTTTTCAGATTTGAAAAGATCTCTTGGTCTTTGTATTTTTTTAAAAAATATTTGTTTCATCGTGCTACCCCAGGTGCTGTCAAAACTTTTGGTAACACTGTGATATTGTAAAAGGAAAAAAGCACGTTTATTATTCCTTTAGTAACTCGGGGCATGGAGTTCGCTGCGAAGCTATTCTCTTGCCAAACGGGAATAGTTTATAGTGAGTTTGAACTAAGTATTAGGAACATGAAGTTCTCTACTACAATATATCCTACTTGAAAGGTTCAAATCACTGAAGTTTTTAAACTACAAAAGAACTTGGGGCACGAAGCTCGCTACTACGATGCTTCCTTGTTATGATGTAATAAAAACTTAAGGATTGGTATGCCTAAAGTGCTTAAAAATGAGATTTGTTATGCCTCAAGTGCTTGAAAATAAGGATAGTTATGCCTCAAATGCTTGAAAATAAAACTTGTTATGCCTCAAGTGATTGAAAATAAAGCAAATTTTTAAAAGGGTTATTTTGATATATGTGTTAACTTTAGTGTTACAATTATTGCTAGTAACACATTTGTATGTACTATATTATTTTTATTTTCATATTTCCAAATTATGTTAGTTAATTTTTGAAATTCGAATTTTTTTATTAAGTTTTTGAATTTCAAAAAGTTTCTAACAATTTTTTTTTCCTTGATAAATCAAACTAGGTAAATAATATCCCTAAAAATTTGGATAATATCTCCAATTTGAAATTTAAGGGAGATATTTACCTAACCTAAATTTATCTCTTTTTTCTTATTATTTAAAAAAAAACCGTGCAACAGTCGAATAAGGAATTAATTAGAGTAGAAGTGTATTTAATCTGGAAGTCATTAGATAGAAAATAGGGAGTTAGGTAACAATTATTTTTCATCTTTTGTTCAAGAATCACCCCATAATTTGTGTAAATCTCCCTATTTATTCTCTCTATCACATCTCATTCTCTCTCTCTTTTCCCTCAATCTTTCGAAATTCCTCATTCTCCACCGTTTCATCATCTCTAAAATCCAACAATGTCAGCTTCTTCCAAAAATCCTCAAGAATCATCTCCAATGGAGATTTCGTCTGGTGTTACCTCGCCCATTGAAGTTTCTCCAAGGGTAACACTTGTGATATCACCAAGTTTAGCCATTGTTATTGCCGGACCACCGCCTATTCCGATGGCCCAAAAAGTTCCCACCATGGCTCCTTCCTAACCATCTGTACCAGTCACCAAAGATAAGAAAAAGAAGAGAAAAGCCCCAACTACTCAAGGACCACCAAAACGAACCGCAAGCATATTGAGGGCAGCCTTAAACAAGGGGAAATCCACACCCCCTCTGATCCTGTGGATGCCTCTGAAGACACTCTCAACTTGTCGTCTGCTCATGTATCAGACGAAGACTATCAAGCAGAGAAGGACCAGTCAGAGGATTGCCTAGAAACTTGGCTTGAAGATGAGGGTGAAACCCTAGCTGTTGCCCGTGTGAAGCTTTTGAAGAAGAAAGGGAAATAGAGTGCTGGTGTAAGTTTTACCCACCAACAGAGAACACCTAGGGTAACACCTTCTTCTGTTCATGTCCCAATTTCATCACAGGAGTTACCTATTCACTCTCCTCTCCACTCTGACTCTCATAGTGATGATTTTGTTGTGCACACTGATGATGACAATGATAAGGCCTTTCCCAAGCCTTATTTAACCCTAGAATTTCATATGGAATCAAACATGTCATATTGGTTGAACCACAATAAAAAACCTCTTTTGGAAGAGAAGAATATAGATGTGAAGGATTTAAAACTGAATAGAGTGTATGAGTTCCTTGCTGATAGAAATTTTTTGGTCCCAAATACCCATGCATGCTCTTTTGTTGATAGTTTTGTTAGAAATTTTTATACCAACCTAAGTACTAATCTCGACAATGAGGGCTCTCCTCAATTTGAAAAGGTATTTGTTAGATCTAGGGTGTACAAGTTTACTCCTGCCATGATTAACAACGCATTAGAATTGCCAAACGTAGATAATGAGAGTCTTTGTGCAAATAGGGATGTTATGACTAAATTTCTTACAAACAACAAGGTTGATAAGTGGCCAGTTGACCCCAATGTGAAGTTTCGTGCCTCTAGGTTTACCTCTCTCTTTTCCGTAAAGCATAAATAGTGCATATTCAATTGGCTCCCTACCAAAAAATGAGCAATATCTTACCATGTAGCAAGCGAGAGTTTTATATAAGCTAGGCAAAAGGCAAAGGATAAATTTTGGGAGATTAGTGTTCAAACTTTTAGCTTCCTGGCGAAATAAGAAAGGCCCTTCCTACTTCCCTTATCCTTCCCTCATTTTTAATGTCCTCAAATTCCAATCCCTTCATGTTGAGTCTTTAGATTTGTTTACTTCTGGGCCAAAATTTTATGCGATTGATTATCAACTGAAAAAGGGAAATAGTGAAATTACCCAGATTCAGCTCGCGCGCGGACCCCAGCATCTCGCATTTAGTCGGGAGGTGTCTCATTGCGTTTTTCATTTGTAGAGCCACCACGCCGTTTTGATTTAGCCCAAAACATTGAAAAAAGACTTAGTTTAAAAAACTGTTGTTGTGTGATGAGATTTTTGAGTTCGAAGGTCAGGTTAAGCCTCAGGAAGAGAATAGCAGAGCTCACCTGAGTCGCCTCGTAAAAACGAGTCTTACAGTACCCCTCTTTCTTTAAAAGTTTTGTGTGTGTGTATGTGCTTTTTAAAAATGCATGCTGTATATGATGTCTACATTGTATACTATGTATTGAAATATATTGAAATAGTGTAGGAAGGAAGCCTTACAAATGTTGGTTCGTGTCTGTCTTCCGCTTGGGAATAGTGTTTGAGTGTTGAATAGTGTTTCGGGATGGATCAGGATTGCTTCGGGGATGTACCGGTGTCTGTGGACAGAGCTTCGGCGTGCCTCGGGAGTGTCAGGTGTGTACTCAGACAGAGGTTCGGTCTGCATTGAGATTATTGGGATTGTTGACTGGACTCGGGCAGAGGTTTGGCATGCCACGGGATCGTCGGTTGTGCTCGAGCAGAGTTTCGGCTTGCTTCAGAATGGATCGGGATTGTCTGGTAGGACTTCGGGATGGACCAGGATGCATTGGGATGGCTCGGGATGGACCGGTAAGGCTTTGGGATGGACCGACAGGCTTTCGGAATGCCTCGGGGGTGCCTCGGGGCAGCTCGGGAGCGTCTCGAGAGCGCTCGGCAGGGCTTTGGAGTACCACGAGGGGCCTCAGAATGCCCCGAAGGGAACCGAAAGGGACCGGGATTTCCCCAAAGGGTCTTAGAAGGGGGCCTGAAGGCTGGGGGAGAGAGAGAAGAAAGGAGGTGTGTGAAAAATGAGAGGGGGAGCCCTCTATTTATAGGGGTCAGATTCTGGCAAAGTGTGTCGCGGGACACCACCTGCCATTACCATTTTTTTGGTTTTCCTGGATTTAGGGGAATATTGTGGACTTTAAGAGGATTTTGTAATTATGATGTCTGGAAGCAAAGTGGTCCGCATGGACTAGTATTGCTTTTCCATATTTTCCAAATTTCTAAAAAGACCTTTTGTACTTTTTTATCCCAGAAAGCCCCCCCTTTGGTTTGGTTGGTGGTTTTTGGAGTTTTTGAAGGCTACGGGTGTTCGAGATAACGTTTGTGTGAGTCTGCAGTGTTTCTCATGCGTCGAAAGGGGAGCGATCCGAATTTGGGTACTTACAGAAGCCCCTCGATAACGTCACTTACGGAGGAAGTGGGGTCATCGATAAGATAAGGGTCCTGAATCAGGATCGCTGGCTGGGAGAGAAGGTGACCGTGTAGGTCGATTCGTGAGGACGTGTTATGTCTTCTGACTGAGGTTGTGTCGTGCATGAGGACGTTTGATGTCCTCTGACCGAGGTGATGTCGTGCATGAGGACGTGTCATGTCCTCTGAATTAAGTTTTTTTGTGTATGAGGATGTGTGATGTCCTCTGACAGAAGTGATGTCGTGCATGAGGACGTGTGATATCCTCTGACTGAAGTGATGTCGTGCATGAGGATGTGTTATGTCCTCTGACTGAAGTTTGTGTCGTGCATGAGGACGTGTGATGTCCTCTGGCTGAAGTGATGTCTTGCATGAGGACGTGTGATGTCCTATGACTGAGGTTGTGTCGTGTATGAGGACGCATTATGTCCTCAGCCAGGGATGAAAGTGTTTGTTCTTTGGTTCGTGAGTATGAACCTGGTGGGGCCTTTTGTGAGGCGTGGTTGCTTTGTGCTTGATTTTGGGAGGCGTGATTGCCTTTTGCTTGATTTTGGGAGGCATGATTGCCTTGTGCTTTGTCCGCTGGGGAAAGGTCGGGCATACGATGACTGCCGGGGAAATGGCTGTTGGGGACATGTACTTTCGTACGGTCTTACTTTGATGGACGGTGTTCATTTCGTGTTTTGTGTTTTGGAGGCATTTTGTGCCTTGAGAACTGTGCTTGAAGGAGTTTTGTGCATTTTGTGTTTATTTTGCCGTTTAGTGGGCGAGGTTCGGGCTTACGATGACGGCCGGTGTTTGTTTTATCGTTTAGTGGGTGATGTTCGGGCTTACGATGACGGCCGGGGTTAGTATTACCGTTCAGAGGGCGAGGTTCGGGCTTACGATGACAGTCGGTGTTTTTTTTACCGTTTAGTGGGTGAGGTTCAGACTTACGATGACAGCCGGTGTTTGTTTTGCCGTTAAGTAGGCGAGGTTCGGGCTTACGATGATGGCCGGTGTTTTGTTTTACCGTTAAGTGGGCGAGGTTCGGGCTTATGATGATGGCCGGTGTTTGTTTTGCCATTTACTGGGCGAGGTTCGGGCTTACGATGACGGCCAGTGTTTGTTTTACCGTTTAGTGGGCGATGTTCGGACTTACGATGACAGCCGGTGTTAGTTTTGCCGTTTAGTGGGCGAGGTTCGGGCTTACGATAATGGCCGGTTTTTGTTTTACCATTTAGTGGGCGAGGTTCGGGCTTACGATGACGGCTGGTGTTTGTTTGGTTGGGTTAAGGACCAAACTGCATTAAATCTGCTGAAAATGGCTTTTGGACGTCCAGGGGCAAAGATTATAAGGGCAAAAAGGTAATCTTGCCTGGAAATGCAAAGTGGTCCGCACGGATCCACTTGCCTTGCAAAGTGGTCCGTGCGGATTGTCATGGGATTTTGATTTCCCCCAAATCCAAACCAGGCTTCAGCAACGCCATTCCTCCCCATTTTCATCTTCTGTCGAACGAGAGAGAGAGAGAGAGAGAGAGAGAGAGAGAGAGAGAGAGAGAGAGAGAGAGAGAAAATTGATTTTGTTCAAAAATTTCTTAAGGGGATTCTTCTGAGTTGCTTGAATTGCTATCATGGCGGAAAGAATCAGACGAGGTCGTCGCCAAAGGAGCCAAGAGGCCATGGAGAGGAGATTGGAGCTCCAAAGGAATTGTTCTTCCTTCGTGCCTTCGACAAGGAATCCGGATGTGTTGTATCCGGATTCGGAGGTGCACAACTTGCGGGGGAGGACCGTAAGGGAGGTAAGAAGTCAATTTTTTGCTTTGATTCTTGCTTGAAATGTTGTATGCTAGAACTAGGTTTTAGTTTTCGCAATTTGGGGCTTTTGTTGTTGCCATGCTCATTTTGTGAAATTTACGATGAATTGTTGAAATTGAGCATGTGAGAATAGTGGGTATGTGATTTTTGTGCAAAAATGTGGAGATTAGCTCTTATTTGTGAAAATAAAGTGTCTTTCATTGAAATGCATGCTTCGGTGGTTTGTACCTTATGCTATTTCCGTATGTACGTTGTGAAAAAATTGCCGTGTAGGGGCGGACTTTGTGTGAGAAATTGCCGTGATGAGACGGACTTTATGTGGAAAATTTATGTCCCATGTGTGCCGTATTTTTGTGACAAACTTTGTTGAAAATGTGTCATGTACCGTGTTTTTGTGGCGGTCTGTTTGAAAAATTACCGTGTAGAGACGGTCTTTGTTTGAAAAGTGTGACGTGGGTGCCGTGTTTTTGTGAACGGTCTCTGTGTGAAAAATTGCCGTGTAGAAACGGACTTTTGTGTGCCGTGTTTTTGTGATAGTTTTTTGAGAATGTGTCGTGTAGGGACGGATCCCTCTTTTGAGAAAATTGTGTAGTGCGTGCGGTGTTTTCGTGACGGACTTTTGTTTTGAAAATGTGACGTGTGTGCCGTATTTTTGTGACGGACTTTTGTTTTGAATAATTTGCCGTGTTGGGACAGACTTTTATGCTTTGCCGTGTTGTGACGGACTTTTTATGCTTTTGCCGTGTTGGGACGGTTTCTTTATGCTTTTGTCGTGTTGGGACGGACTTTTATGCTTTTGCCGTGTTGGGACGGACTTTTTATGCTTTTGTTTTTTTTGTATGTTTGCTTAAGTACTGTTATTGACGTACGTTCGCTGTGTTTACCTGCAGGATGAGGTACCTTCGTCAGGGAAGGCGAAAAAGATGAAGTCACGGGGGTCGCTTGAGGCCGTAGTTGAGTTGTGGCGGAGCTTGCCCGACATTTCCCGAGATGGGAGGCCTAGTCCTCGGAGGCTAGTAATCGCTACTGGGCAGAACGTGTTCGTGGAGAACCTTCTTAGGGATAGCGGAGACGCAAGAAAAAGGGTGTCTTCTTGGCTGTCGAGTATTGGTGGGACACCACGCATACTTTCCACTTTAGCTGGGGAGAGGTGACGGTGACTCCTACTGATTTTGCGGCGATCAACGGGCTTTCCTTAAAGGGGGGCCGGTGAGATGGCGGGACAGGATGTCCGATGCTGTGCTGGCGGAGCTGCTTGGGTTTGCGCCCTATCCCCGTAAGGGCTTGGGCTTGGTGTACCAAGATGTAGAGGCACAGATCACGATTAACATCGGGGCTTATCGCCGGGGCACCAGAGTAGTGACGGCTGAGCAGCTGACGCGCTCTTTTCTGTGGTTTGCTCTTTCCTAGACTCTGTTCTCGAATCACGCCTCTTTCGCTCTTATCCCTCTGCTGGAGAGTTTGGTGGATTTGGAGAGGGTTTGCGAGATTGCTTAGGGCGAGGCAGGCTTTGCCGAGCTCTATTTTGCCATGGACCGATCAGCTGAGGTGCGGCCAGTTCCCTGGGATGCTTTGATTTTGCACTGGAGGTATGAGTTTATTGTTGTTGTAGTTTAGCATTTTGTCATTTCTCAGTCTTTTCTTTTTCTTTTCTTCTGAGCACTATCTGTTTTTTTGTTGTAGGCGTGGTGCTATGAGATCTTCCGGTGCCAGCCATGGGACTAGGAAGATGAGGCCATAGTGGGCTATCCTGCCATGCTGTGCTGGGCCTGCCCTTTGAGGAAGAGGAGGACAACCAGGGGAAAGGTCACTATCGCATATAAGAATGTGCAGGAGTACCGGGAGAGGGATAGTCCGGAGGGGTTTGAGCTATACCCTTGGACTCGGTATGGCGATGATGAGTTGGAGGGTGCCCCCGGGGTGACACGGCAGAGGAAGATGATGCGGGACCTTACTTGTGATGTCAAGTATCTGGGGGAGAGGGTCTTCTGGCAGCATGGCGCAGGTGTGCCCCCTATGGCTCCGAGGGATCCGCCCCTTGGTATGATGAGTCCTCTTGACATGGACGTGCTGGAGTATGAGAGTTACCGAGATGGCATGTGCGCCGAGGATTTCATCTTGTATGGAGAGGAGTATGCGGCTTTCGTCAGGCAAAAGCTGAGGACGCCACAAGTGTTGGCGTGGGAAAGGCAGGATGGCCCACCATGTCCTCCAGATGTTTCGGTGCCTGGGCCAGACATCACGTATGTTCGTGGGGACTTTACGAGGAGGAGGGTGTCGGTGCCCATCCCAGAGCATGGTCCTGCTGCTTACCGGGTTGATCCGGATGCTCCGGTGAGTGTGCTTTACCCTTTTCCATCTTGGCATCTTTTCTGTATTTTTCTCTTTTGTCGAGTATGCTTGTATCTCTTTTGCTGAGCATTTCTTTGATTGTTTGCTTGTGCAGGTCTCGAGGCGATCCTTTGAAACGCTGACCCATCGGTATGTGGGGTTGAGGTCTTTCGCGAAGAATCTCTTAGTGTATGGTGGCCAGAAATGGCTTTGGCCAGGCTTTTGAGCAGTTGGGGGTAAGGTCCCGCCGAGAGCAGTAGCTGTTTTGCAGTTTGCTGAAAATGTGGGGCGATACTGTAAAGTGGTCCGCACGGACACATCCAACATGCAAAGTGGTCTGTGCGGACTTACCTTGCTTTTGGGAAGGAAATAAGAGTTACAGAAAGTCTGTTTTACTCCCATTTCCTATTTGCAATCTCTTCGAGTCTTCTTCTACATTTTCTCTAGAAACCTCCATTTTTGCCATGGATTCTTCATTTGTTTCGAGAGTTTTGCCGAGGCTTTCGAAGGAGAGGCGAGCCTACTTCCTTGAGCGGCTCAATACGTGCATGAGGCACCATATGAGGCACAATAAGCGGGCTTTCGAGATGAGATTTTGACACCGCTCGGTTTGGTCCCTTAAGGAGTTAGTTCCTGATTGGGAATTGTTGCTGGCTGCCGTGAAGTTCTGGGATGTTAGGAGGCATGTGTATAGCTTCTCCTACAATGAGGTCACGCCCACCTTTGAGGATTTTTGGGCTTTGATTGGAGGACTGGAGGTGGAGGCCATCTCACTTCCTTTGATCGGCGGTGCGGCCGTGAGCGTGAAGCTCGCATGCTTTCTTCGAAATTCGTTGGAAGAAGTGCAGGGTATGACTTTTGATTCTGGTCATATTGGCATTTATGCGCTGCCGGTGCGGTTTATGAGTAATGACGAGAGTGACGTCTAGTGAGATGCATTTGCTTTGTGCGTGATAGCGACGCTTTTCATGGTCAACTCCCTTAGGGTATGTGACGGCGCTTTGCTGGATGTGGTAGGGCACTGCCGAGCCGGGGAGGATATTGCTCCGTTGGTGCTAGGGGAAACCCTTCATGGCATTGATCGTCTGGCGACTGGGATAGGTTCATGAGAGGGGGAAGCCCCATTTTGCTCACCTTGTGGTTGCGAGAGAGGCTTCAAGCCATGCCCGAGTCTCCGGTGTCTTTTAGTCCGTGGACGTTTGCTCAGCGACCTCTTGTATTGGATATGGATTAGTCCGCCTGGGAGAGATGGATGGCACAACTTGGTACGCATCAGATCCGTTGGTGGGTTCCTAACTGGGGGATTGAGACTAGGAGAGCCTTTCAGGAAGGTTCCTATGTTGTCAGAGTTCCAGGTTTGTCTTGGTCCTCCTTCTATATTCTGTCTCTCGTTTCCCGGCAGTTCGGGAAGAGGCAGGAGCCTTTGCTGGGCTGGGGTGACATTGCCACTGTGGAGGTAGCTTCTCGCTGCATGGCACATTCAGGTGCTCTTCTGTATTTTCTGAGGGTATGGAAGTATTTCGCTTTCCCTCCTGTGGTGCTCTTTCGACGTCGGGAGAGTGTTGTGTTGACCACCGAGTACCTGGATTGGTACGAGCAGCATGTCGGGCAGTCCCAAGTAGTTTTGGAAAGTAGGCGTGAAGCGATTCTGGGGCAAGGTTGCCATCTCAGCTATAGCCTTAGAAGTGCCGAAGCCTGGTCTAACCCTCAGAATGTGACGGGAGATGCTTTATTTGACTACGAGACCAGAGTTGACCGACTGACGCAGAGAGGTCCCCTTTTGCAGACTCGCAGGGAGGAGATCGGCCGAGACACGGACGAATGAAGCTCTGCGAGCTGCTGGATTGTTTGACTCTATGGGGAGGACCCCTAATCTCGAAATGAGAGACAGAGTTGGCTTGCGTGGAGCAAAAGAAGATTCACCAGGGACGAGGGAAGAGAGGGAAGAATGGCGAGGGGACAAGCGCAGGTGGCACGGAATGACCTCCTAAGTATCCATCCATTGCATTGCACACACATTATTTGTTGAATGTATTAAGCTGTCTTTTAGCATGTTGTGAACTTGAGAGTAGACCGTGCTTGTACTCATCAAGAAATGTTGTAACCGTTAGTGATTTGTGATTTACTTTTAAAGATTTGTCGAGACGCAATATCTCTTGTTCGCTTTTTGTTTGAGCCTTGGCGACGTCCAGCTTTGGGCCTTTCTATTTGTATTTTGTGTACCGAAGCAGTCTGAGCCTTGACGGTATCCATTTTTGTTTGGATTTTGTGTTTGGATGGGAAGGTTGGATGGTGAGGCACAGGCCTCGAGGTGATTCCTTGATAAGTCATTTTCGACGGCCTTTTCAATGATTCCATTGCTCCCTGGTTGTTGGCGCTGGGCCCTTGTCCTCATTTTTTTGTGAAACTTCTGCTTGAGCTTTTTTTTTTGAAGCGCACGAGGGCGAAGGCAAGCCCCTAGCTTGTTGTTGACATGGGTCAATCTTTTAATGCTGAGTGACTTTTTGTTGTCCTTTAATGTTGCCGCCGTCGTTGAATTGGTCAAGGTGATGGTGGGGACATGTTTGGTATAGTTGGATAGTTTGATGGTGGCTTTGATCGTCATCCAAACTTTTGTTTTTTTGTGTGTTTTTAGACCGAACCAATTAAGGATGACTACGTTCCCCCCGGACTGGAGGGCTCAAGTCTGCATAGTTCAACACTACAATGAGTGACGGGAGTGTGAATGTGGTGCCCAAGATCGTGGCTCTCAATTTTATTTTATTTTTGTGTTTGGAACCGCTTTCTCGTGTAAGGGGATCACCGCCTCACATCGGTTTGGAAACATCCGATTTAAATTGAAAAATGGAGTCGCCACGCCATTTTGATTTCCTCAAAACTTTGAAAAAAAGGATTTGGGTCCGGAGGTTAAGTTACCCCTTGGGAAGAACGGATCGTCGTTCACCCAAGGAGCCTTGCCGAAGCAAGTCTTCTAAGATCCGATTTTCATGCTTTCCTTAGTGTTTTCGTGTGTGGGATGTGTTTTGATAAAAAGGGGAAGGAGTGTGACAAGTGATCTTCCAGACGTATAAACCATGAGTTGGTTATCGCTCGGGATTCCTTGGATTTTGATATGTTCGGGACATTGATCCCGTTCTCATCTTGGACTTATGATCATCATTATGAGACCTTGGGTCGCATGCGATCAAGATAGGAACACCTTTTTTATAGTCCAAGGATGAGACTCTTTAGAAAGGAATGACCTTTACCTATCAATCCTACATCTTGAGACGATTTGAGCTTAGTCGGGACATTTATGCTCGTCTCAAGTGATGATCGGAGATGTAGGGGCTCAAGTTCATCCTTTTCTAAAGGAAAATCCGTCTATGGCATCTTTATGTGGAGGAAATGATGTAAAGATAGGACCTTTACACCATTACACTCCAAGAAATGCCTCAAGTACCAAAGGGGACTAGGGGAGGGGTATAAAGATTGGATCTTTATACTCATCCTATGCCTTTTTGTGCCTTATGAAGGTCACTAGGCAATCCTTGGAGAGTGATCCAACCATGAGGGACAAGGGGAATGCATTTTAAAGTAAAGATGACATTTTTATGCTAACATATGTAATGAACATGATTCAAGCTAAGACTAGGAATGAAAAGGAAGGACATTTATGGATTTCCTATGTCCTTTATGAACCTTTTAGGTGGACAATCCTTGGAAGCAAGGTCTATGGGAAGGGGGGATGACATTCATGAATAAAGATGACATTTTTAATGAAAAAGATGACATTTTTATAGGAAAAAGATGCTACTTTCACATTATCATGTGAGAGATCCACCCTAGAACAAGACATTTGAGGTCTCATTGTTCATCCTTGGGAAGGATCCTCCATGAATCCCATGTGATTAGGGGAATGGGGATATTATGATCTACATGACTAAAGACATGATTTTTATAGCAATAGATCCAATATAAAGCAAGTAGATGACAATATAAACAACAAAGATCAATATAGCAAATATGACAAGTATATTTTAAAGAAAAGAGGAGGAGAGGTTACCAATGGTGGTGTTCCTCTATCTCCTTGAAGATTTCCTAAGGAAGGATCAACTTTGGAGGGGTTTTGGAGAGGTGGGAGGTGATTTTGGGAGCTCTCAGCTTTCTAGAATTTCGTGGATGTATTTTGGCAGAGTAACAGTGCCAAAAACTGTATATGAAAATGTGTAGAGGAGGCCTCTATTTATAGGCACTCTGGTGATGGCTAATGAAGCCGTGCGGCTGTAACCCCCAGCTAATGAAGCCGTGCGGTCTTATCCATTAGTGACTCAGCCTATTTCTAGAACCATGCAAGGTGGCCTTCTAGAAGGTCTTTTCCAGCGAGGGACTACGTGGGATTTTAATTCCTAACAAGTCCTTCACCCCTCGGAAGGTTAGGGAAAGTTCCCAAATTGCCCCTGAACTTTAGGAAAGTCCAGGGAATTTTCGGGAAACTTAATCGGAAGGCATGAGCCAGATTTGGGTACTTACAGAAGCCCCTCGGCAACGTCACTTGCAGGGCGAGTGGGGTTGTTGATAAAAAAGGATCCAATCTGGCAAACTGTCGAGACGGATTGGGTGACCAAGGTGGTCGAGTGGCTGAACCTTTGGAAGGATACCTACGTATCCCGAAGGAATCAAGCCATAATCGTAGTTCGGAAATGATCCGCTGGGGAAAGGGGTGTCCTATGTGACGAATTGGCTGAACCTAAAGTAGGCTACCTACGTATCTCGGAGGAATCAAGCCAGGTCATTGTTCGGGATCCACTGGGGCATGGCGAAGAGAAACTGGTCCCTTGCTAGGAAATGAAGGGAAAGTGACCTAGGAGGTCAAGTGGCTGATCCTACTGGAGATATGCCAGATGAAGGAGGTGACCAATGTGGTCGGATATCTGGACCTCTCTGAGGGGCTACTGCACCACTGAGGAGTGATGAATGAAAAGGGTGACCATTGTGGTCGGATGGCTGGACCTTTATGAAAGGCTACCTACGTATCCCGGAGGAATCAAGCCTTGGTCGTAGTTCAAGTCTCACTAGATAGTTAGGAACAGTGTCTAGGATCCTTGAGGTTTTGATGATTAATGGAGGAGTCACCTATTTGACAATTAATGGAGGTTGTCACCTGGTTGACAATTAATGGAGGTTGTCGCCTGGTTGACAATTAATGGAGGTTGTCTCCTGGTTGACAATTAATGGAGGTTGTCGCCTGGTTGACAATTAATGGAGGTTGTCGCCTGGTGTGAATGTGCTGCCCAAGGTTAGCGGCTCTCTTTTTATATTTTTTTATTTGGAAACCGCTTTCTCATGTAAGGGGGATCACCGCCTCACATGAGTTTGGAAACGTCCGATTTAAATTGAAAAACGGAGTCGCCACGTCATTTTGATTTTCTCAAAACTTTGAAAAAAAGGATTTGGGTCCGGAGGTTAAGTTACCCCTTGGGAAGAACGGATCTTCGTTCACCCAAGGAGCCTTGCCGAAGCAAGTCTTACAAGATCCGATTTTCAAGCTTGCCTTAGTGTTTTCGTGTGTGGGAAGTGTGTTTTGAAAAGAAGGGAATGTACCAAGTGGTCTTCCGGACGTATAAACCATGAGATGGTTATCGCTCGGGATTCCTTGGATTTTTGATGTGTTCGGGACTTTGGTCCCGTTCTCATCTTGGACTTATGATCATCATGATGGGATCTTGGGTCACACATGATCAAGATAGGGACACCGTTTTATTATAGTCCAAGGATGAGACTTTTTAGAAAGGAATGAACTTTGCCCATCAATCCTACATCTTGACACGATTTGAGCTCTTTCGGGACATTTATGCTCGTCTCAAGTGATGATCGGAGATATGTGGCTAGGGTTCATCCTTTTCTAAAGGATAATCCGTCTATGGCATCTTTAAGTGGAGGAAATGATGTAAAGATAGGACTTTTACACCATTTTGCTCCAAGATGATGCTCCAAGTACCAAAGGAGACTAGGGGAGGGGTATAAAGATTGGATCTTTATACTCATCCTATGCCCTTTTGTGCCTTATGAAGGTCACTAGGCAATCCTAGGAGAGAGATCCAACCATGAGGGACATGGGGGAATGCATTTTAAACTAAAGATGACATTTTTAATGAAAAGATGATATTTTGTAAGCAAAGATGACATTTTATAAGAAAAGGATGCTACTTTATATGAAAAAATGATATTTTAAATACAAAGGATGCTACTTTATATACAAAGATGATATTTTATATGCAAAGGATGCTACTTTATATGCAAAGATGCTATTTTTAATGCAAAGGATGCTACTTTATATATAAAGATGACATTTTAAGTGCGAAGGATGCTACTTTTCACATCACCATGTGAGAGATCCACCCTAGAACAAGCCTTTTTTTGAGGTCTTATTGTTCATCCTTGGGTTGGATCTTCCATGGATCCTATGTGATAGGGGAAAGGGGGTAATATGATTTACATGCCTAAAGATGGGATCTTTAATGACAATATATCAAGTACCAAGCAAGTATATAGCAATATGTAAAGCAAGGAGCAATATATCACATAATAACAAGTATATTTCAAGATAAAGAGGAGGAGAGGTTACCAATGGTGGTGTCCCTCTATCTCCTTGAAGTTTGCCTAGGGAAGGACCAACTTTGGAAGGGTTTTGAAGATGAAGGAGGTGGTTTTTGATGCTCTCAGCTCTCTGGAATTTCGTGGTGGTATTTTGGCAGAGTAACACTGCTGAAAATCCTCTATAAAAATGGGTAGAGTAGGCCTCTATTTATAGGCACTCTGGCAATGGCTAATGAAGCCGTGCGGCTGTAACCCCAGGACTAATGAGGCCGTGCGGTCTTATCCAGAGATGACTCAGCTTATTTCTAGAACCATGCAAGGTGGCCTTCTAGAAGGGCTTTTCCAGCGAAGGACTACGTGGAATTTTAATTCCTAGCAAGTCCTTCGCCCCTCGGAAGGTTTGGAAAAGTTCCCAAATTTCCCCTGAACTTTAGGAAAGTCCAGGGAATTGCCGGGAAACTTAACCGGAAGGCATGAGCCAGATTTGGGTACTTACACCTGGTTGACAATTAATGGAGGTTGTCACCTGATGGAACTAAATCTTACGTCGCTATCAAGGAGATAGAGGTAGCTAAAGTTGGAAAACTTGAGCGTACTTCACTATCTATGAGAAAGAGGTAGCTAAAGTTTGAAAACTAAAGCGTACTTCACTATCGAGGAGATAAAGGTAGCTAAAGGTTTGAAAAACTTGAGCGTACTTCACTATCTATGAGATAGAGGTAGCTAAAGTTCGAAGAACTTGAGCGTACTTCACTATCTATGAGATAGAGGTAGCTAAAGTTTGGAGAACTTGAGCGTACTTCACTATCTATGAGATAGATGTAGCTAAAGTTGGAAGAACTTGAGTGTACTTCACTATCTATGAGATAGAGGTAGTTAGAGTTTGGAGAACTTGAGCGTACTTCACTATCTATGAGATAGAGGTAGCTAAAGTTTAGAGAAACTGAAGCGTACTTCGCTATCTATGAGATAGAGGTAACTAAAGTTTGGAGAACTTGAGCGTACTTCGCTATTTATGAGATAGAGGTAGCTAAAGTTTGGAGAACTTGAGCGTACTTCACTATCCATGAGATAGAGGTAACTAAAGTTTAGAGTTTTGACAATTCGGAGGATGTCACCTAACATTTATTCCGTTATAACGGAAGTAACGGAGGCCACTCGGGAGAAAAGTTTATTCTTTTTAGAGATAACGGATATCCTTGGGAATCAGCGTTATTCTGGTTAAGTAATAACGGGAGTTGTATGCCTAAGTGGAAAGTCCAGGGGCAAAAGTGTAAATTCAGCTCAGAGCGAATGAGGCCGCCCGGCGAGAGATTGGGGAAAAAGAAGCCGTCCGGCTAGAAATTTAATTTCACCAGATTATTTAACAGAATTGAAACGGGCATTGGGCGCCATTGCCGCCGAGGAAGAGGGAGAGAGTAGAGAGAGAATTTTTCAAATTTCTTCAATTCTCTTGCTTCTATTACTCGAGATGGATCCGGAAGGGAACGTTTCACCTAGGTAAGCGCGAAGAAGTTTGTCCGAAGCCGCTAGGAGGAGGAGGAGGGAGCTCATTCGAACGGAGCGGAAGTATGACTTCAACACGCCTCCGTCTGATCTCTATCTAGGTAGGGGGAGCACAAATCTACGAAACCTCAATCTATTGGGGTAAGCATTCTTGATTTGCTTGATTTTGTCAATTTTGGTTGGAATTTTGATTGATTTAGGGATTGACCCGATTTTTAGGAATTTTTCGAATTTTCCTATGGTTTTTGTTGATGACTTTGGAACTTTAATGATTAACCTATGAGGCTGAGGAGATAAATGAACATGCATGTGCAATTTATTTGAAAAATAATGAGAATGACCCATTTTTGAAACTAAAGTAAAATGTCTAAAATGCGACGGAGTTCTTGTATGTGCTAGAACTAGGTCAGTTTCTGATCAACCAAATCATCAGAATCATCATCGCCATCATCCCCGCTCTCCTCTCCATCTGCATCCTCCTCCTCGGCACTGTAGGATCCGGATCAACAATAGGACCTCGGTAAATCACAGGATCATCACGGAAAAGCTCATGAACAGCAGGGATAGCCATAGTCTCAATCTCGTGAGGATCGCCAGAAGCATCATCGCTCTCATACTCTGAACTAGAAGGACTGGGGGGACGTCGAGAGCCATTCTTGGTCCTGGGTTTATGAGGATCATCCGCAGCCATATCAGTCCGAGTCTTCTTCCTATCGGGCAAACTGGGAGTAGAATCATCGTCATCTGAGCTCCGAGCCAAGCAGCGCTCCCTCCAGTAACGAGCACTCCTCTCCAGCTGCTCGATCATATCCATGGATCTAGTATAGTACCGAGCGAAGCTCCAGTAAATGTCAGCCGAGACCTATTACAACCAAACAAAGGAAGAATCAGAGACCAGTCATGACAAAAGGACAAGGGATATAAACAGTTCAAAGCAATAAAGAAAGAGAAGACAGTGCGTACAGATCGGGTGCCGTCAGGAAGCTGAAAATAAGGATAGATCCTGCTGATATCAAGGGGAGCCCGTCTCAGGTGATCCCCATCCTGGAAATCAACAAAGGGAGGAGGCAAGGGTGCGTCTGCCACAAATCCAGTAGAAGGGCCTGCGCCCTGAGCATCACGCCTCGGCACAACTTGCGATGACCTCAATCTCGTCGCCACATAAGCTCCATAATCCCCCTCAGCAGTATAGTTGAACGCAGCCTCCCCCTGGGTCAAAGCAACCACATCATCTAGTTTCCAAGGAAACCACATATCCGCTGGAGGATCGACTGGGACCCTAGCAATACTATCGGGAGCATGCTGTCTACAAACCCGCTCTCCCAAGTACAAAGCATCACCAGACAGACCTACCAGAAGCTTGTGGCACTCGGTAAAATGTACAGCATGTCCTAGATCAAGCTCAGCATACCGGTCAGCCCAGGTAAACAGATTCAAACTCCCGGGAGTCCCTTGCAAGCAAATCATAGTATCAGGGTAAGAAGCGGTCACCCGTCCTCTGGTATCAGCCATCCAGACCTTATGCCGTGCATCCTTCACCCAACGTCTCAAGGCAGGGAACAAAGTAGCTGGATACTCATCCTGTACCCGCCAAGCATAACATTCGAAGACCTCGTAGGCCCAAGCCTGAAAGAGAAAAAGCAAGTTAGATGACAGTGACGAATAACAGAAATTGGCAAATCAAAGAGATAGTCGAGAAGAGTAATACCTCAAAAGCCAAATGAAAGCAGTTGAAGGTCTTCGCCTCCCCCCTGCTGATGTCATCCAAAGCCAGGTATAGCTCAGCGAGTCCTGCCGCTCCCCAGGATAAAGTCCCAACATCATCCCATGACCTCAGGAGCTCCAATAAAGAAACAAGAGCGGAAGATGTGCCATTGATGAAAAGCATGTCAAAAAAGCCTACCCACACAAATACTCTAGCCAACCTCTCGGCCCTCAGACGGCCTTCCTCAGTATCAGCCAAATCAACTGGATAGTCTCTACTCTGTACAGAAACATGGATATGAAGCTCGCCCAGCTCGTACCCGTTCCCCTTCTTATCCTTGGGAACAAAGCCGATCAGCTCCATGAAATATGCATCAGTGGGGGGCTGAGGGTCATCCGCAGGTGCAGGCTCCTCCAGGTATAAAGGCTCAGCAGTAAAAGGAAGACCAGTGATAACGGCGAAGTCATACGGCGTGACCGTCGCCTCTCCCCAGGAAAAGTGAAAGGTGTGGGTAGTCTCCCACCAAAACTCCCTGAAGGCCTTCATCAGCTTGATACTCCGCTGAGTATCCCTGATAGCTCTTGCCATCTCGAAAAACTGTCCAAGCCCAAAAGCATAGACCATGCCCTTCGGCGACAGAGCCACCTCCTGGCTACCAGGCAAGCTGTCCCACAGCCTACCAATGGCCTCCGGTGAGCCTCGGGTGCGCAATCCCTGCAGGTAAACATAGCACATGCATGAATATCTCAAATTTTTCTCAAAGAGCATGTCAATAAATCGTTCCTAATTGCAATTTTGTACTTCCCCTTTTCTTAAGTAAAATTAGGGTTGAAACATTTAACATGCATCCATGATTTCTCATAGCTCAGAACCATACAGCAAATTCATGATTTCGCAGGGAAAGCTCGAACCTTTTGACACAAAACCCAATTTTCAATGCAATGAAGGGCAAGGGTTAACGAAGTACCGTATTTTTCCTCCCAGGCGTAGACATATGTTCCTTGAGTTGCTGATAGAATTCTCCCCTCACAGCTAAAGGGATGAATGGCCTCTGATTCCTCTGAGCATTCTTCCTACGAGCGGCCAACGCAGCTTGTTAAGGTCCCTTCTTCGTGGGACGTGCTCGAGGAGGCATCTCTTACAAGCGAAAACTGAATCGAACCCTAGATTCCCTTGATTCTCCAATCAATTCCATGAAACCTTGATTCTTCTCTCAAAAACCACTCGTCTTCCTCTAAACTATATTTTCAAAATGACGACTATTAAGCGTTATAAGGGTATGTTCATGAGCTTTATGATGTCGTGCGACACAACGAGTCCCTTGGCCAAATTTTTCAAAACCACCCCTGGGCTTTGCTGATTTACACTTTAACCCCTGAGGCATACTTTGCAGATTCCCCCGCAGGTACAATGATCAACTGAGCACCATCGAATCTTAAGGACTACCCCTCGAAGCAGAAATCGAGATAAAGATTCCAAATCTGTCAGTCTCCCCAAGCAATGCTCATCAGTATCATCAACCCCGCTGCATAAGCATCAGTAAAAATCCGCTCCCTATCAAGCAAAAAACTCCCGTCCTACCAAGCAAAGTTCCTGACCCCAAATTCAACCAACCAACAGCAGTAGCACGAGACCCTTCGACATCTATACCTATCCCCAGCAGAATCAACAGTAGCGTGAGTCCCCTGGCAGCTACCTCTTCACCAACACCCAGTGGTATGAGTCCCTCCGGCATCCACGACCGCCATCAACAGTAGCGTGAGTCCCCTGGCAGCTACCTCTTCACCAACACCCAGTGGTATGAGTCCCTCCGGCATCCACGTCTCTCAGCAGCGGCCTAAAACTCTCTGGCAGCCACGAACATCGACAGCGGTAGCATGAGTCCCTCCGCCAGCTACTCGCCACCACCAGTTGCAGCATGAGACCCTCCGGCAGCTACAACCTTTCATCGACAGCGGTAGTATGAGACCCTCCGGTAGCTACTTGCCACCACCAGTTGCAGCATGAGACCCTCCGGCAGCTACAACCTTTCATCGACAGCGGTAGCATGAGACCCTCCGGCAGCTACTCGCCACCACCAGTTGCAGCGTGAGACCCTCTGGCAGCTACAACCTTTCATCGACAACGGTAGCATGAGACCCTTCGGCAGCTACTTGCCACCACTAGTTGCAGCATGAGTCCCTCGGGCAGCTATAACCTTTTGCCATCCGCAGTAACATCAGTCCCTCTGGTAGCTACAGGTAAGCACAGCAAAGGTATAAAAGCACATCTCTACCCTTTCTTGCTTCTTGTCAGTTTCGCTTTCGAACTATGATTTGGCTTGATTCCCTTCTAGGGATACGTAGGAATCCTTTCTCCAAAGGTACAGCCACCCGATCTCCCCAGATCATTGTCCAGCCCTCCGCCTTATCCCTTGCCGCTCATTGGGATTGGGTCTTATTTTATCGACAACCTCACTTCTTCCAAAAGTGACGTTGTCGAGGGGCTCTGTAAGTACGCCAATCCAATTCGCTACCCTTTTCGATGGATTTTAATGTGATAAAATTGCATTAAGGGGCATTTTGGTAAATTCTCGGTCTATTCCGAGACTTCCGGAAATATTCCATAAGTTTCTCGCGAAGGAAGTACCTTTTGGTACTTTGCTCATGTTAAAGGACCTCAGCTGAGAATAAACCTATCTTTGACCTTTTGGGTATTTATCCTCGAATATTCTAGAAAAGCTGGTTTTGGTGCCAAAAGCAGTTGGTGACACAACCCCTTGTATCCACAGCCGACAAGAGTCGGAGGCTTGGAAAATGGTTGCACAGAAGGTCGTGTGACACACTCCTGACCATCAACTACAACCCCATAAAATAAGACCCTCCCTCATCAAGAATGGATCCCAACCTCACCACACTATTACTCTGCAAAAAATTGCAACGTAACACAAAAACTTAGCTAAACACGCTCTCTCTCTCTCTCACCTCTCTCTCTCTCTCTCTCCATCCGGATTCACCTCTAATCCTCCCCCCAATTCATCCCACTTCCTCCACCACCTCTTAGATCCACCATCAATCCAGACCCTTCTCAAAGCTCACCAGGACCCGGTAAGCGGTTGTTTGAAGGATTTTGTACCTAACTTGGTACAGAATTCGTTGTTAATCAATGACAAGGTAACACCCTCAATTCCCTTCCCCTCTCTCTTCTACCTTGTTGCTTTGATAATTCCATTGTTTTACCTTCATTGGATTCAGTAATACAGACTCCATCCCAATGCCAGTTTGATTACTGGAATCCCAATCGCAAGTCTCTCTGTTTAGCATATTAGTTGATTTGTATAATTGGTTTGGTTCATTACTTGATTATTGTGGAAATTGGTGTTTAAGACACCAAAGGGGTGTTGGATCTATCCCATATCCACAGCTCACCTGGGTTTGAATTGATTGTTAATTCTTTCATTCTGAAGTTAATCTCGATGTATAGTTAGATCTATGTTAGTTGTTTGTTCTTATCTGTGTTCAAGCTGTGCCAGGTATCTTTGGTACATACCATGTCCGTCTGTGTCATACGGCAACACATCGTGTTTGGTTGATCCTGTGTTAGCACGCGAGCACATTCAGCCATTGCATGTCATGTTTCATGACACTCTCCAGTGTCCATTTTGCGGAAACCATTTTCCTCTTGTAATCTGTTTTGATACTGTGTATATGGGATGTGGCCTCCCTGAATAAATGAGCTCACAAGCTATAAGTTTCCAAGTTCATATCAAATAAAATTCATGTTTACTACATTTGTTCATTATCAATGTT
>JAFEMH010007026.1:0-104571 GCA_022495995.1 Adenophora triphylla var. japonica
GCCGATCTCAAGTCTTGATCATGTTTTTGGAGTTGAGAATTCTAAGGAATTCATCCTTCGCTTTCCAAGATCTGTTTCTATGGCATTGCGGATTGCTTCGTAAAGTTCTCGAAGAATTTTGTTGAGTTCAAAGCTTTATCTCCCAAAGCTTTAAACATACAATCTTCTAAGGATTCTTTGGAAGGCACTAAAACAAGTTTCACCCGCGTCTGGACAATCGCGGTCTCGATCATTTGAGGTTGAAGTAGTTCTCTCCTTAATGGCTTCAATCAATTGAGATTTAAGAATTGCCGGTTCTTGGGTTTGAGAATCTACCTTAGTCTCGGAGAGAGCGGTTTGAATCTGCAAGGGAGCGGTTTGATTCGATGACCTTGATCATGTGGCCTTGGTTTGCAAGTAGTTGGCCTTGGATCAAATGAAGGACATAGATGATTTGGGAATAATACGTTGGAGGTGCGAATGAAAGAGGAAGGTGTGGTTTGAGGTAAGGGGGTTGTTTTTGGTTTATGGAATTGGTTTGGGTAGAGGGTGCCGGTTTGAGGTAGTTGGGTATTCGGTGTTTGGAAAATATGAGGAATGGGAATGGTTTGAGGTTGAGTTGGAATGGTAGGGTTTGAGGAAGTGTTTGAGTTGGTAGGGTTGGTCCCAAAGGTGGCAACAAGGGTGAAAAAAATAGCCTAGAGGAGGGTAGAATTAGGTCAGTGGCGAGTATGAGGAGTGAGATGTGGGATTTGGATTGAAGTGGTTTTGGTGATTGCGGTTTAGGTGAAGGAGGAGGTTAAGGTTGGCCGTGACGGTTTGAGTGAGGAGGGGAAGGAGTGGGTTCTTTGCGGTTGGAAGTGGAAATCGCGGAGTCCTCCTGAGGGTTGGGCTCTCCTGTGGTTGATAGGCTTTTGAAAGTGGGGGAGTTTGGTAGTTGGAATTGAAGTGGGCAAAATCCCGAGAATCGGAATGCGAAGGTAGTTTAAAAAATTTGGATTAAGAGGTGGAGAATAAGGGTAATGAGTGAGGGTGAGGGTTCCGTTGGTTGACCGCTGCTTGCAATATTTCCTAGCCCTGCGTCTTGAGTCTTTTTCTAGGGGTCCACAGACAAGTCTCGATAGAATTCCGATTGGATAGGTCTGAAGGTTGGATGGGGGATTGAGGTTGAGGAGGTTGCGGTTTGGGGGATGGTTGAGAGGTTGGGGAGGAGGGGTGTGGTTTTAGGTTGGAGTTTGGGAGTTTGAGAGGTTTCGCGGTGCAGCTTTCCTTTGGCCACCCTCTTCTCTGTTGCCTCTGCTCCCGATCTTATTGCCAGCTCAGTGTGTTATTAGAACGAGTCCTCGTTTGTTAGGATCTTATACTCACAACATACGCCTGTGCAACTCTTGGCTCTAGCCGTCCGAGAGAGAAGGAATATTAGCATCTTCTTCTTCATCAGCATCTTAATTTCCCATCCTCTCGGCTTCTTGATTATTTCTTCATCAACGACCTCTTAAGCCAGCCAGAGACCCTTCTTTTTCGGCTTCTTAGGCCGGCTTGGACCCGACGCCGGTTAGCAGTATGTGGTTTGAGAGGTGAGTGCGGTTTTGGCTCTCTTCGAGGCGGTTCGGCTCCACCTTGCTTTCTTGCCTTCTTGACCGCTTTGCCAATTGCTTTGTTGGCGGTCTCGGGGAATCATAGGAATATAATGTTCCGCGGATTTGGGGAGCTTGTCGGCATTCGAAAGGTTTTTGTAATCCTTATCACCGAATTTGAGTCCGAATGTGTGGCATACATTTGATTAAGAAATTCTTCAATACCCCATTCAACCATCATTTCGGGGTTTGCTGTTCTGAGGTCCTCTAAGCGTTGGAAGTTTGAAAAAATCGCGGTTAGGAGTACATAGAATAATTACTCCCTTCTCTGATCTGCTCCTTTTTCTTTGGATTGATAGGTAGCTTGGCATGAGCATGAGAGTTACTGGAATAAGGATCTTTGGCCGGTGTAGACAGAATCTCGCTAAAGATGGTGAGCAATACATCCATTTATGGCTTGTAAAGTTGTTATGGTTACCGTTAACCCTTACCACAAACCGATTTCCACTGCTAAGAAGCAGAGGTGGCTCGTCGGCTCACCCGAAATCCTTTCTTGGGACGGCTTTATACTTCCCCACTTGAGGAGTTGGAATCCCTGGGGATTTGTTGAAAGCGGTTGCATCACGAACTTCACTGAAATTGACTCTTTCGGGGGCATTTGGAACATGAAATAGAAAAGTTCCCCCGATATCACAGGTAATATATGGTGATATCCGATCCTTCTACGTTGGCGGTTAGACAAGAAACTTTCCTACCATCATCTAAAATTCTTACCCCTAGTTTGGAATTTGTGTAGAATTGATCCACAAAGGAGGGAATTGTGTAGGCGCTTCTTTGTGAATAGGGGTAGGATTCCGAGGAGGTTACTCATTTTTTACGATCATCTACATTTGCTGCAAGGGCATCATGCATCAAACTCATTTTCATTTTATTTCCCATCCTGTGCAAGTGAACTCAAGTGTTGGCAATTTTATGCCAAGGAAATAAACTTGAGTATTTGAGAACATGGTTACTAGTACGTGGAATTGTTAAACCAAACTTATTCCACACTTCCAGGAAGTGCACATTAAGGAAAGGTTATGATTTTCGGCCTATATACTAAGTAAAATTCAAGGAAACATAATGACAAGGAAGAAATAGCATATGCGGTTTTTAAATGAAATGCGGAATTTAGAAAAAATGTGAAACATGAAGTAAGCATAACATCTAACACTTGGGAAGGAAAAAAAACAGTATGCGATCTCAGTACTGAAGCCAAGTAAACTTGTGCGGTTTTGGAAGAGAAAATCGGTATGCGGTTTCCAACATATATAAAAATGCGGAGTTTCCTCACATGTGGTTTTAACCTTAAGGGATAATGCGGTTTTAGGGAAACAATTGTGATATGCGGTTTCTTTACCTATGCTAGGTTTTCAAACTAGGGAAGCATATGCGGTTTTTTGAGAGATGAGGTTCTAAGGCATATTAAAAAAATACAAAATTTCCAAAAAAATTCTAAGTATTTAAAACATAATTTTGAAAATCATGATACTACCGGCCAATATATGAAATTTTACTCGAAAAACTGCATGGAAGCAGTGCATATGTGAATATACGAAAGAACACCAAGAACAGAAGGTACACCCATAAAATTTAACCATAATCAACAAATAACACATATCAAAATGATCACATTGGGTAGTAAGAGCAACAATATAACAATAAAAATCCAATCTTTACACAGAATCATCAAGAAAAAGCTAAGAACAGAGAAAGTGGAGTTTTCAAAAGTTACAAAGCGAAATTCTCAAAATCATTGACCTAAATGTTAATAGATCATAGAAATAAGTTACAAAATTAGAATCTATACTATAAAGCTGAGCAAAACCCTGACAAAAATTATACAAAATGATGAACAAATGAAGAATTGAGCACCCAGAAATGTAAACAGCATACGAGCGAAGGGTTTCTTTTCGGTTCATCCATGGCAGATTTGCGAGAAAAGTAAAGATTAAGGTTAAGAAATCATACCATATCGATGAATTCTTGAGGGGCTCACTAAGGAGCTTGATTCTACTCTAGTTCTCTTGCTTACGCGGCCATTAAAGGTTTGAGTTTTTGAAAAAATGAAGGTTTTATAGAGAGAGAGAGTTTATAGAGAGAGAAAGTGGTTGAGAAAGAGAAGTACGAATGCGGAGGAAGTTGGCGGTGTAAAGAGTCAACTAATTACACTAAAACAGGTATATATAGGTGGTTATGGGATGGAGTGCAAATAGCTGATGATGGTTCCACTTCCCACTAATTGTACCACCAGCACACTCCCACCTCTTCACCTTCTCTGCACACAGGGCCCGATGGTTCCCGGTGACGGGCGACAAGAAAGGTTTTAATGCAAATATTCCTTTTTGCATTAAATGCATTTAAATTTTGAAAAAATGTGGGAAAATATTTGCAAAAATACCCTTAAGTAAATAATTTGTCTTAAAAAGACAAGGACCAAATGATAAATATAGAAAACTTACCTGGGTCCACGTGGCATGCAGTTTGATATAACAAAAAAAAAATTTAAGGGAAAAGAAATATCAAACCATATTGGAACTTCTTCAAAGCTAAGAAATGAAAATCAGTAAAAAATTTCTAAGTGTTGAAACGCGGTTTAGATCATGCGGTTGAAGCATGTAATATGCATGGTCGGCGGTTGCATGCGGTTGACCACATGCGGTTTGTATCACGCGGTTTCAACAGGGGTGAGGTTTTGAAATCTCAACAGGAATTTTAACCTAAAGATCCACATACTTAACACACAAGTTAGTAATAAAAATTATGGACTTATTTAAGTTCAAGCATACCCATTTCTCCTCTGGGGAATGAAAACCTCTTGAAGTCGAGAGCTTTGGTGAGGATATCAGCAATTTGATTATCTGTCCCCACATACTCTAAATGGATGTTCCCCTTTTCCACATGATCTTTGAGGAAATGATACTTGATGTCTATGTGTTTGGTCTTTGAGTGTATGACAGGATTGTTGGAGACTAAGATTGTTGATGTGTTATCACACATGATTGGGCGCAGTTCCCTTCATTAATCCCATAGTCCACCAACTGTTGTTTCATCAAAAAAATTTGGCAGCAGTAACTTCCAGCGGCAATGTATTCAGCCTCTGTAATTGACACTGAAACTGAAGCTTGCTTCTTGTTGGCCCAAGAGACTAGTCTATTTCCAAGGAAGTGACAAGTCCCACTAGTGCTTTTTCTGTCAATGGTGCAAGCTGCATAATCTGCATCTGAATAACCTACAAGCTTGAAATTCGAATCTTTGGAAAACCAAAGTCCAAGATTAGTAGTTCCAGAGAGATAGCGGATTATACGCTTGACTGCACTTAAATGTGCTTCTCTAGGATTAGCTTGATAATGAGCACAAACACAAACACTAAACATAATATCTGGCCTACTAGTAGTTAAGTAGAGTAATGAGCCAATCATACCTCGATATAAGGTTTGATCAACCTTCTTACCTTTTAGATCTTTATCTAGTTTATTACTGGTAGCCATGGGGGTATCGTATGCTTTTGCATTTTCCAGTCCGAAATTTCTTGATTAACTCCTTCGTGTATTTGGATTGGCTGAGGAAGATTCCTTCATCATATTGTTTGATTTGTAGCCCAAGGAAGAATGTCAATTCTCCCATCATACTCATCTCAAACTTGGTTTTCATTAGCTTTTCAAAACGCTTACAAAGTAATTCATTAGTAGAGCCAAAAATAATATCATCAACATAAATTTGAACAAGTAAAGAATGATTATTATATTTAGCAATGAATAGAGTTGTATCGATTTTACCGCGTTTGAAGCCTTTTTCTAGTAGAAATTTAGATAGAGTCTCATACCATGCCCTTGGAGCTTGTTTGAGTCCATACAAAGCTTTTTGGAGTTTGTAGATATGATTTGGAAATTTTGAATCTTCAAATCTAGGAGGTTGAGCAACGCACATGGTTTCTTGAAGTTCGCCGTTGAGGAAAGCACTCTTAACATTCATTTGATATAGATTGAAACGTTTGAAGATGCATAGGCCAAGAAAATTCTGATTGCTTCTAGTCTTGCAACTGGAGCAAAAATTTCATCATAGTCTATTCCTTCTTCTTGCCTATATCCTTGTGCAACCAACCTTGCTTTGTTTCTGGTGATGCTTCCATTCTCATCCATCTTATTTCTAAATACCCACTTTGTACCTATCACTCCTTGATCATGAGGTTTAGGAACCAATGTCCAAACCTTACATCTTTCAAACTGGTTGAGTTCTTCTTGAATAGCAATGACCCAACTGGAATCTTGGAGTGCTTCATCAACTTTCTTGGGTTCAATTTGAGATAACAAAGAAGTATTCTCGTCATTGTTTGATCTCCTTATCTGAACTCTGGAAAATAAATCACCAATCACATTTGAAAGAGGGTGACTGCTGACTTCACGAACCTCGGGGGGTAAATCTGGTTGAATTGAGGTTTGCTGAAGATCTTCTAATGGAACATCGTTAGATCCTTCAGGGAAGTCATTGAATGTGAGTTGACGAAGAGGTTCAATAAGTTGAATGGGTGAGTTCTCATCAAAATCTTCCCTTGAGGTTGCGTCTGGAGTAGGAACTTCATGTGCGGTTTCAAAATTGTTTGAGGGAATTTCAGTTGAGGTTGATGGATTTCCTTGAGTTGATGGATTTTGCGGTTCTTGAGGTTCAGGTGCGGTTTTGGAAGATTCACCTGTTTCATTAGTCTCAATAAAATCATCAGCAACATTTGGAACCAAATGTGGCTCAAGTAGAGAATGTTCATCAAAAGTGACATGGACAGATTCTACTATCTTTAAACTAGATTTGTTAACAACACGAAAAACTTTAGAATGTTTAGCATACCCAACAAAAATACCTTCATCAGCTTTAGCTTCAAATTTATCTATGTTTTCTCTTTCATTGTAGAGGATAAAGCATTTGCAACCAAAGATTTTGAAAAAAGCTATGTTGGGGGTTCTTTCTCTCCAAAGTTCATATGTAGTTTTGTTTGTTGATGAGGGAGCGGTTTTGAGTGAAGCATGCTGTGTTGACTGCTTCTGCCCAAAAGTACTGAGGAAGCTTGGCTTCAGATATCATTGTCTTTCCAGCCTCAATCAACATTCTGTTCTTTCTTTTCATAACCCCATTTTGTTGTGGAACATCAGCCATAGAAAAATTGTGATCTATTCCATGATCATCACAATATTGAGCAACACCGTTGTTTTTTTAATTCTGTTCCATTATCAGACCTTACACTAACGATGTCATCTTCTTTTTGGGTTTGGAGCCATCTAAAGAGTGAGGTTAGAATTTCATAGCAATCATCTTTTGTGATCATCATTTCAACCCACGTATATCTTGAATAATCATCCACTACTACTAAAGTATATCTATTTCCTCCAATGCTGGCAGTGGTGACGGGTCCAAATAAATCTATGTGAAGCAGTTGTAAACATCTTCCAGTTGAGGGTGCGGTCTTGGAGTTGAAAGGCGACGCAGATTGTTTACCAAGTTGACATGCACTGAATTTCTCAGTATGGTGGTCAGCCACTTTGGGTAAACCGCGAACGTGGTTTACCCAAACAATTCACTTTTGTGCTTCATCAGATAGACATAGCCATATCTAGATAAGTCATCAGTGAATGTAATAAAATATCGAAATCCTTCCCTAGCAATGCTACTTAATGGTCCACATACATCTATATGTATAAGGGCCAATAAGTCACTAGCCCTTTCACTGCTCTTAGTGAAGGGTGGTTTGGTCATTTTATCCAATAAAAAAGATTCGCATACCTCATATGATTCATAATCATGTGAGTCTAAAAGTCCATCTTTATGGAGTTTAGATATACGTTTCTCATTTATATGACCAAGACGGAAATGCCATATGTATGTGTTGTTCACATCATTCAGTTTAAATTTCTTATTTACATTATAGATATCTTCAACATCATTTTGTTTCTCATCATCAAGGATATAAATACCATTAAATGAATGTGCAATACAATAAATCATATCATTTAAATAAATAGAAAACTTCTTATTCTCAATAAGAAAACTATATCCTTCATTATCCAAATAAGAAACAGAAATAATATTCCTACTCAAATTCGGAACGTAATAGCAATTGTTCAAAACAAGTACTAGTCCACTAGGTAAAGTAACTTCATAAGTTCCTACGGCTAATGCAGTAACTCTTGCTCCATTCCCCACACGTAGGTCCACTTCACCTTCTTTGAGTAGCCTTCTATTCTTTAGTCCCTGCACATTTAGACAAATGTGAGATTTACATCCGGTATCCAATACCTATAAACAATAAGTAGAAAGGAAAATATCTATCATATAGATACCTGAAGCAATAGCAATCGTATTGCCCTTCTTCGCTTTTAGGCCTTCCTGATAAGCCTTGCAATTTCGCCTCCAATGATCAACCTCTTGCCAATGGTAGCAAATTGCATCCTTTTGAGACACTTTGGGTTTAGCCTCTTCGGCATTGGCAACTTTTGCCTTAGGTTTAGCAACCTTTGCTTTACCTTCTTTGCCTTTCTTTTTGAACCCCTTTCCTTTGTTAACCATTAACACATTTTCGTACTAGGCTTCTTGATATTTTTCTCTGTAGTCTTAAGCATCGCATGCAATTCTGACAGATTCTTTTCCATTCCACTCATGTTATAGTTCATAATGAAATGACCATAACTTTTGGGCAATGAATTCAATATCGTATTCGTTGCGAGTTCCAAACTCATAGGATACCCAAGCCTATCAAGGTGCTCAATATATCCTTTCATCTTAAGGACATGAGGACTTACCGACTGCCCCTCTTGCATCTTGCATGTATTAAGAGCCTTCACCACATCATACATCTCTTGCCTAACTTGCACTTGGAACATTTCCTTTAAGCGTTGTGCTATGTCAAAAGCAGCTACCATGTGTTCAAGGTCCTTCTGAAGAGCCTTACACATGGTGGAAAGCATAAGGCAAGCAACATCATTAGAATCATCAACATGTTTCTTATATTACTCCTTATCTGCCCTTACAGCATTGGCAGCGGGTTCTGCAGGAACGGGTTCGTCAAGAACGTACAATTTCTTTTCTTGCCTAAGAACAATTCTTAAGCTTCTGATCCAATCAGAATAGTTTGTACCGTTCTCTTCGAGCTTGTCCTTCTCAAGGACGATCGCAGCGACAAGGTTTTATTATTTTTTGATGCCATCGTTACAATAAGATATACAAACAATATGAACACATATAAGTATCAATTTATTTACCATCAAAGAGACAAATAATGTATTTCATAAATACTCTCACTAAATTATACACCTTCAAATACAAGCATGTATCATATAATTATAATGGGCTAAGATCCATATTTCACTTAATTTTGGTTTAACTGAGTCAATGCCCGAAATCAAGTTATTTTGGGTAGATAACATTTATCTATCATATCATATATGACTCTTAGATCTTTTATGAGATTCTATACATCCTATGTCAATACATGTTTTAATCTCATCTATGCCTTGGGTCAAAACTCTTTTGAAAGCACCAATTAAGTTTAACCTTTTTCAAACGTATGAGACACATAGAACGATGCACCCAACTGAGTCGAAACTACATCAACCGTTATCTCATCTTGATCCATATTAAGATATAATGATTCACCCAACTAAGTCGAAACTACATCAAAATACCCGAATATTTCACAAGTGTTCTAAGCAAGGGATGACGTAAAACTTAAACATTTAAGAAGGTTTTTCCATATAGCAACAAACATCGCATGATTTTATATGAAACTTATGTGTACATAATCATGAACATGGGATTTCACATAATATCCTACTTTAGGATCGTCCAAATAATCATGTAATAAATAACAATTATTAACTACATAATTATTCAATTCTCAAAATTTAAGGATTCAAATAATCATGTTAATCAAATTAAATATGAACATTAAATCCTAAACAAACGATTTATTTCAATTTGAGAATTTACTAATTTAATTAATCAAATTAAAGAGATCAATGACCCATGTAGAAGATCAATTACATCAATCAACTGTTAATCATAATCATGTTATATAGCATATAATCGTTTCACAAAACAATACACATAAATTCATCAATCTATATCATCTAGCATGTTAAAGCATATAATCCAATTATATCTAGCATGCCAATTTAACCTAATCATGATTAAACGTGGCTCTGATACCACTGTTGGGTTTTGGGGTAACATGCGCAGCGAAAGACTTAGCATAAATCACAAAACCCTAGTCATGAATCCGTCTAATATGAATAGATTAGAATTATGAATATATATTTACTAGCCTTTGTTGCGATTTTGTCTTTCGTACACGTATTCGTAATCCAACTTGAATCGTAGACGAAACTTTGATGTTCTCCTTGTTCTTCCTTGTGATGAATCAACAATGGTAGGTCTTCAATATTTAGGCGATAAAACAATCGCCCTCTATTGGTAATCCACACACGAACGAACAAGATCTATATCTTGTTGGATTGCTAGATGATTCTCTATTGTTGAAACACTTTTCAACAATCTATGGCTCTTATGGAATTGTATCTATGGAGTTTTGATCTTTGATTCATGATCAAAATCAACCAATTAGTCTTTCTCAAACCCTAATTTTCATGAATCTTGGCTGAAGAAAAGGGGGCTATTTATACTTTATAAATATTCCCAACAATTAGGAAGAGAACCCTAATCCAAGCAAAAAATGGAGGTGCTGAATCTGGGAGTGAGGCGGCCGCCTGGGGAAGGCTGAGGCGCGCCCAGGCAATGGGCGCGATCGCTCCCTCCTGGGCGCGCAATCGCCCCATTTGTCCAGAGACTGGGCGTGCGATCGCCCCATTTGTCCAGAGACTGGGCGCGATCGCCCCCTCTGATTTTCCATATCTATGTCATTTTTCAATCCGTTCTTTGTGTGTGACCCTATAGGAATTATATTTATGTTAGTAGTGAGTCGAAACACCGATCCTCACAAGATATAAGTGGTCTCTAGCAAGCCATTATATCTACCCAATTAAATATAACATCAAATCTTGATTCCTTGATAGATCATTGTCACAATCCCTTTATCTCACGATGTCATATTGAACATAAGTCATGGTCCACATCAACTTATATTGTTCAATGCTTTCTAGATTTCGAATATGTTGATAATCCAAGTGCATTTGATCTCTATCAAATCTCTTGAGTATGGCCATGCATTTCATCAACACTATTCATCGAGGAGCCCAAGTAGACATCTCTCTTTACGAGGGACAAATCCCATCTTGACTTATCATTCTTCCCTACAAGAATCTGGTCATGCCAACATAGCCCTTATTGCTATCCTATTAAAGATAGTGTTAGACTACATCAAACATTACGTTCATCATGTGGAAGACGACGATAATCTCAGGTACTAAGGATTCTAATGACACGACTACCATGAGATTTAATTATGACATATATGACCATAGACCATGACATAAATCTCATAGGTGAGCCTGTCCAGTACCATGTTCTCTAACAAGTACCCATAAGCGTAATGTGCATCCCCATGCATATAATCATCTCTATGATTATCCATTACCAACTTATACTAGTTATTCACAATAACTAGGGACACAGATTATTATAATAAACATGTAAAACATATAATAATCAAAATAAATATTCTCTAGATATAAATGGTAAAGACGATTACATAACGGTATTAACTATGAGTCAAAATAGTTATAAGCCTAGGGCATCACACCAACAAAAAGTTGTTTTCACATCTAGCTGCTCGAGCTCCAAATCCTGATGTGCCACCATTGCTAATAGCACTCTGATAGAAGTGTGTCTAACCACTGGTGACAAAATATCATTGTAGTCAACGCCCTCCCGCTGTGTGAAACCCGTTGCAACTACACGAGCTTTATACTTGACCCCCTCTGTTGGTGACATACCTTTTTCTTGAATACCCACTTGCAAGTAACAATCTTCTTGCCTTTTGTCCTCTTGGTTAGTTCCCATTTTGAATTCTTGTAAAGTGACTCCATCTCATCCCCATAGCTGCATGCCACCGGGCAGACTCTGAACATGTATTTGCTTCCTTGAAAGTAGTTGGCTCCGAAGAATCGGCTCCATCTCCTCAGTAACCTGAAGTGCATAAGACACCATGTCTTCAAAACCATACCTCACTGGAGGCTTCCCAAAATTAGCCCGTCTAGACCTCTCTTGAGCTAACCCATGTTCCTCGGAAACTGGTGATGAACTTTCTGGTGCTTCTATTTCTGATGGTAGATCCTGATTAACATCTGACTGTGGACTGCTCAACTCTGAAGTATCTTGTAGCTCCACTTGTTTATCAACACTACTAACATCTGATAAAACTACAGATCTCATTATAGGGTTAAGCACATATTTTTCATCAAAAACAACATTCTTGCTTATTATTACCCTACCCTCTGATGGAGACCAAATTCGGTATCCATTGACACCGTCCCCATAACCCATGAAGACTCCTTTTCTAGCCCTCGGCTCCAACTTTCCATCATCAACATGATAATAAGCAGTACAACTAAAAGCCCTTAAATTAGAATAATCAACATGTTTACCTGACCATATCTCATTGGGAACTTTGAGACTGATACATGTATGTGGTCCGCGATTTATCAAGTAACATGTTGTACTAACCGCTTTGCCCATAATCGCTTAGACAACTCTGCATTGTGGTGTACGTCTGATAGTGAGATGCCTAGAAATCCACACTTGCTTACAGAACTCATCGAACTCAGCACTACAGAACTCCAACCCATTATATGTTTGGAGTCGCTTGATCTTCTTCCCTGTCTGATTCTCTACTAATGTCTTCCACTGTCTGAAATTGGTGAGAGCCTCACTCTTGTGCTTCATAATAATTACCCAAGCCTTCTTTGATTAGTCATCAATCATAGACAAGAAATACCTGTGACCCCTCAATGATTCCTGACGTGAAGATCCCCAACAATCCGAGTGAATGTAATCCAAACTGCCCTTCGTTCTATGAACCCCCTTAGAAAACTTGCTTCGCTGCATCTTCCCAAGTACACAATGCTCGCAGAACTTTAGGTCCTTGACCTTATGGCCACACAGAAGACCACGATTAGCTATTGTCTGCATCCCTCTAATGCTTATATGCCCAAGCCTAATATGCCACAACTTGGTCATATCCTCCTTGACTACTTCATGATGCAACCAATACTGACCCAGAAAGCGTCCTTCCTTTGAGGAAATACAAGGAGCCCCCTTAAGGCCTCTCAGAATCACTTCAGAACCTTTGCAGACATAGACTGCTCCACCTTTACCTTTAAAACAACACCCTTTGCTGTCGAGCTGACTAAGAGATATCATGTTCTTCATCATCTGTGGAACATGCCTCACATCGTTCAAAGTGCATAACTTACCATCATGAGTCCGCAACTTGATAGAGAAAATACCAACCACCCTGCAAGTAAAACTATTGGCCATATAAATATTACCACCATCTACCTGTTCATAGGTTGTAAACCACTCTCTCCTCTGACTGATATGATAAGAAGCCTTATAATCAAGAATCCACGCATACGACTGTTTTGCAGATTCTTCTATCACTAGAGCATAATCCCCATCAGAGCTGCTCGTATCAACTACATCAGCATTAGCTTTATTGCGATTTGGAGGCTCGCCTCGCTTCTTCCTAGGACAATCTGTCTTCCAATGTCCCTTCCCATTGCAGTAATTACAAATATTATCAGGTTTAGGACCGTCTGATTATCTGTACCACTATTATCGCTTGCCTTACGACGTAACTCTTTAGACTTGAGCGAGGATTTCACCTCCTCTATAGTCAGGATTTCACCTCCTCTATAGTCACTGTCTCCTTACCACTGATACTATAGTCAACATAGTGCTCATATGATAAAGGAAAAGAAACAAGAAGCATTAATGTTGCATCCTCATCAGCAACCTTAGCATCTATATTACGCAGTTCAAGTAATAATAATATAAATCTATCTAGGTGATCCCTAATGGGCGTACCTTCCTGCATTCGGAGAGAGTATAGCCTCTGCTTCGGATATAGCTTGTTAGTCAATGTACTTGTCAAATACATGTCTTCTAACGCAAGCCACAAAGCACCTCCGAAATCAGTATCTGGTATATCCGCTAGAACATCATCATATTGACACCTGAAGATCTTAGAGTGGGCCCTCTCATCTAGCGCGATCAAATTTGCCTCTTCCTTCTCTGCTACCTTCTTCACCTTCTCCGAACCTTTTGTTGTTGCAACCACGACAACACCGGTGGGAACGGGTTCTGCATTGCCTTTTGAATCCTGACGAGTCCCGATTGCAGCAGCCACTGGAGCCCACAAGCCCTTGTCTCTCACCAAGGCTTTCATCTTGATTTGCCAAAGAGAAAAACTATTGTTCCCATTAAACTTGTTGACCGGTGATTCAATTCATGATCCCATCTTCTTCGCAACGGAACAATCCTAGACCTTCCTCAACTTGACCGACTACGATACCCAGTTTGTTAGTTCAAAGTCTATGTAGAAGATAGAAAACAAGCAACAAATCACTACACACGGATATACGTGGTTTTACCAACTTGGCTACGTCCACGGAGAGGAGAGAATATTATTATCTTCTTAAAATCAACATATTACAATCTTTAATCTAATGTACGAATTCTTGGCAAAGAATTCACAAGTGAAACCCTAGATCTAGAAAACAGATGAAGCAAAAGGAACTACAAACATATTTGTGGGTAGGCTCATGTTATATGCCTACTCCTAACCCTGCAGGGTTTTGTAACCCTGAACCAAATCTGCCGCAGGAGAACCCAAAATCGGTATAGAGCGCGATCGCCCCTGCTGAGGGCATGATCGCCCCGTCCGCCCAGAAAGCCAGCGCACGATCACCCCAAATTGGGCGCTTTCGCTCCCTTTGTCCAGAAACTTGGCGCGGACAGCTCCATCTGCGCGGTCGCTCCCTCCGGACCGAGAATTTCGAATTTTGCTTGTTTAATTTCCTAATTTAAGCGCTCCCAATTTAGATGACACCAAACCCAACACACATTTCCAAAGATGCATCATAATTAAAAATATTTTGGACCAAATTTTGGATTAAAAATATTTATTTTGGACCAAAGTTTAATTAAATTAATTAAAAAAATCAAATTAAAATTAAATTAAAATATAATAATTATTTTGGACCAAATTTTGGATTAAAAAAATTTATTGTTAGTGTAGGAAAATTTAGCAAATCGAAGTCTCTTATTTTACATACTCTATTGCTACTCTTATTTATAAGCACTCAAAATAATTTGAGACCCTAAGAGCATCCGTAGTCATGAAACTTCAAAGCTATCCCTCTCTCCTCCAACTCGAGCTTTACGTCGTCGATCATATCAATAACACAATTTCAAACAATTTTATCTCCATTCATGACAAAAGTCATCAGTTTCTCTCTCCTACTTTTTATTATACCCCACCATATTTTCTCTTTCCTACTCATTTATATTACATTTATTACTACTATATATAATTATTAATTATTGTACTATATAAATAATTAATTATAAATTTCATTATAATTAATTATTTTATTAATATATTTTATTTTTTAATTATAGAGAGTGATAAAATATTAATAATGGTAGTTTTTTAAATATTCTTGTATTTTTATTATTTTTTATATATTAATTTCAATTTTTGTTGAAAAAAATAATTTCAAAAATCGACACGTGTCACCCTCTAATTGGTAAGTGCCTTGATTTTTTTTTTTCATGCCATGAAGCTTGGTGTCCAAATTTTATAAAAGTCATTCATGAGCTTTTGTAAAAGTCATGAATGGGCTTGGTCACCTTGCCAAATCAACCATGACTTTTACAAAAGTCATGATTGTAAATGCTCTAATGCTTTTTTTTTAAAATACTTCACCCGTCACATAAAAAAATGCATTTTGACTTGTTAGCATTTTTAAGTAGCGCGTTTTATTTGTTTATACAAGGTTTGTACAATGGTAAATTGCACCATAACTGATTAATATTTAAAAATGCGACAACTATTTTGTACAAACCAAAAAGAAAGTGCATTAATGTTTATTACGGGTAATACTACTTTTATTTTTTATGGGCTATTTTAATATTGGATACATTAACTAATTTTAAGAAATATATTTGAGATTAAAGAAGCAATGCATATATTTATATTTATTGAAAGTACAAATAAATAAGTATTTGTGACTTTTGTAGAATTATAAAAACGATAAAAAAAATATAATAAGGAGTAGAAAGAAAAAAGAGCATTGAAATTCAATTGGAAGAAATTGAGGATTACAATTACTATTCCGGCCTAGTAGTAATTATAGGTTTGTTTGCACTGTTTTTTCAAAATTGAAAGTGCAAACAGTAGGATCTTAAATTGAGTGTTTCACTTGTCAATTTCACTCATAACCCTTTTCTCACTAATATTACTTTTGAATAGTATTATGAATTCATGCTAGCTGAATTGAAGTGTGCATGTCATTTTTTACTTTAATTTAGGAAACACGTATCCATTCATCCCAAAAAGATTGTTTTATTTTGAATTATTTATCAATATAATTAATAATTAATTTATAAAAAATATTAGTTTCATTAATTTATATAAGTTTGTTATTGATCGTATAGTTTATATTCTTATAATGTCTGAAATTAAAATATAAAACTCTATAATTATTTGTAAAATATTAATTTGATTTTATAGTATATGTATATATGTTGACATCTAAAAACTGAAATGAGACAATCATTTTTAATAGACCTATTTTAATATTCAGTAATAGACCTATTTTAATATTCAGGGCTCTAGTAGTCTTTTTTAAATGAGTTGGTCTTATAAAAAACTAATTTTTTCTTAAGATAAGGAAAAACGTGTTTTTCAAAAGTCGCTCAAAATAAACTAATTTTGTAATTACGGCAACCATGTTCAAAATAAACGGTGGCATTTTTGTAATTGCGGCAACCATGATAAATGCCACAAGTTAATATTACAAATGACCGGTGATTTCATACCGGCATTTTATAAACATGAACTCCGCACTTTTTACACGGGCGTTTTTAATACATGAGCGCACTCTTCACGGCACTCTGTTACACTAACACCTGGCACTTTGTTACACTAATATTTTCTTTGGCTCTCAAAAATACAAGTATGCGGCATTCAAAAATACATGGACCGGGCATTTGAAAACACATTTACCGGCACTCAAAAATGCATATACCGGGCACTCAAAAACGCGATAATTATTTTTTGCCGGCTCTCAAAAACATGAACTGGCATTAAAAAAACGATCGGCATTCAAAATTACAAGACCGGCATTAAAAATACACTGGCACCAAAATTTGGTAATCATTTTTACCGACTCTCAAAAATACAAAATCCCGTGCACTCCAAAATACATGATACCTGGCACTCAAAAACAAACACCGGCATTAGTTTACCTTGTGGGCACATCAAAATCCCCCCAAGAATACTCTCAAAAATACAAACAACGGCACTCCAAAATACATGAATCGACACTTAAAAAACAAATGGCATTAGTTTGAATTGGGCACATCAATTCCCGTTGTTTTGAGCGAAAACTCACTTGATGTTTTCAAAAACCCCTTCATTTGGAACTTCGCCTTCGAGCATATTAAACGAGAGATTAAGCTTTCTAAGTAGACTCGGCTTTCCGAAGACCGTGGAATACGAACAGAAAGATTGTTGATGAGAAAGATCTAGAACTTGAATGCTTTCGCAGTCCCAAAGACAAAGGAATAGCTCCTTGGAAAATGTTACCTTGCATTTGGAGAGACCCCAACATCAGACAGTTTCCAAGACTGCTCGAATTTCACCCGTAAAAGATCGTTTTCTCGATATATCTAGAGTTACAAGATTGGTCAAATTACCTAAGGAATTAGGTAATTAGAGGCGATTGTAATTGGGGAAGTTGGAGAGGTCGCCGGTGATGCAACGGTTGATTGGGGTGGAATTGGTGGCCCGATTGGATCTGGAGAAGGCAATTGGGATAGAGGGAGGTAAGGCGATGGTGAAAGTTGAGATTGGGTAAGGTTTTTGTGAAGAAGAGGGTAGGTTGAGGTTGAAGGATACCGGCAATGGAGGATTTGGTTCCTACGTATAGAGAGAGAAAGAGAGAGAGAGAGTGGATACATCGTATTCTAAAACAAGTTTTTGTTAAGGTTAAAAACACGTTTTTATAAGTTTTTGACTTTTTAAATTGAATAGATATTATTTTTAAAAAATTAATGTGACGTCTTTAAAGTACTAAAACAAAAGACAAAGCTCATCCACAAATTCATGAAATACAGGGCGGATCCATGTTGTAACTAGTGGGTGCAACGACACCCACTCAATTTTCAAAATAATTTTTTAGTAATTTTTACCTCGAGTTTTTATATTTATATTAATTGTTGCATAGTTTTGACTAAACTTGCTGGTTGTTTAGATGGTAAAGTGTTTCCATGTTGTTAAAATTGGTCATGCTTCAATTCCTGACAGCTATGCGGATTTTAATATTTTTTAGCTTCTAATATTATAAATGTATTTTTTTTCTTAATGTCTTATTTTGAAAAGATAAATCCAATATATATATATATATATATATATATATATATATATATATATATATGTATATATATATACATATATATATATATATATATATATATATATATATATATATATATTATAACAGGAAAAAAGAAAATGTCGATTGGAGGAAGATAAAAAGTTAAAGAAAAGAATAGCAGACAATTGTGCAAAAGCAAAGTTTGAGGACCATTTGTGTACTCATGATAAAGTACAAGGACTAATATCTATACCCTTACTTTATTTTCATTTCTAACATATGTGTTCTCAGCAGTGGCGGACCCAAAGAATTTGGTAAGGGGGTGCACAAAGACACTATAAAAACTTTGTATGAAAAAATATAGCTTTTTGTAAGACTCAACCCACAACCTCAAGAATAAAATTTCATCAATCTAATCACTAAACCACACACATCATTTGGTTTGGGGGTTCACTACCACCCCTTTAATTACTCTCATGTCCGCCCCTGGTTCTCAGTAATAATTTAAACAACTTAATAGTTTGTCGTGTACTTTTTATATTTTCTAATAACAATAACACAAAATCTTATAAAAAAATGGTTTTCTTAAAAACAAGGGAACAAAGGTTTTTAGATGCGCGGTTTGATTCAATAAAAAAAAATAGGATTATAAACAAGGGTGTACCCCTTAAAAAGTGAGTGTTGATGTTACGAGTCAATATTAATGTTACAAAACTGCAAGGGTTAATGTTGTAAATTGCAAGTGTTAATTTTGCAAACTAATACTGTTAATGTTACAATCTCCAATTTTTTTGCAATACTTTACTTAGTTTTTTTTTAAACAAAGGCTTTTCCCGAACAAATGTTAGTGTCAATGTTATAAACGGTCATTGTTGATGTTTCCAAATGTCAATTTTTAACAGGATTTTTTTTTTACTTAGATTTATTATAAGATTTTCAAACTTGCACTTTTAACACTCAAACTTGCAATTTTAAAACTCAAGCTGACATTTTTTAACAGAGAAGTAGCACTTTCTAATTGACAACTAGCACTTTTTAACACTAAATTTCAACTTTTAAACACTTCAAACTGACACTTCTTAAACACTCAAGCATTCACTTCTTCAAACCTGCTCTTCTTAAACACTCAAATCGACACCTTTTAGACACTTAAACTGACAGCTTTAAACTTTCAAGCTGAGACTTTTAAACACTTACATCATGACCTTTTTAACACTCAAAACACTTAAATCATGCTGACACCTTTTAACAAGTCTATAAAAGTGCCAGTTTATTTGTGTAGAGGTGTCAATTTCCATGTTAAAGCTAAAAAAAACTTACACTTTTAACATTTTTTTTTAAATAACATTAAAATCGATACTCCATCCTTAAAAGATTACCCTATTTCTAAAATTGTGGCGTGTTAAAATGATTTAACATTCATACTTAACTTTCTTTTAATGAATCTATAGAGTAGTGATGGCTGTTGCATGAGAATTTATTATTGGGAGCAATAATTGGACCCCACTAAGGATAGTAATAATGAAAATGAAAATATGTTGTTAATATGTTTGAATAATTAAATGGGACTATCATTATAAGACAGAGGGAGTAATTTAGAACATTAACACTTACACTTACTTATAAGGGACACACCTTTTCTATGTTAAAACCGGTTTTTACAGAGTGTAAGAAAGATTGTTTTTTCATAAAAATAACGACACTAACAATAATTAGGCTATATTGTTAATGTTCAGGAGAAGGGAGAATTAACGAAAAGAAAGCGCGGGATGGCTGGAGAGGCTGGAACAACTCTTCTGGTTGAAATTGCTACGAAAGTCATCCAACCAGTTGTGGATGTAACTGTTCGCCATTTGGGCTATCTAGTCCACTACAAGACCAACATCAACAATTTAAAAACAAGAGTTGATGATTTGAAATCAACAAGACTGGATGCAGAGGATTTTTGGGTTTCATGCGCAGATAACAATGAAGAAACATCATATACCAGTATTGAGTGGAAGAAAAAGGCCGAATCTGCAGAGGCAGCTGCAAATCGCATCAAGGAAGCTATAGAAAAACCAAAAACAGGTTGTGTGGGCAAATGGTGTCCGAATCCAAAACAACGCTATCTTGACAGCAAGAATGCTGTCAAGATGGTTGCGGAGATTAAACAACTACAAATTGAAGGTAAAGATTATGTTCGTTCAACCAAACCCGCTCTTCCACCATCAAAGTTAACTGGAGCATTGTCTAATGACTGTTCTACGGACTTCAAAACTAGGTCCAAGATTATGGATGACATTATGGAGTCTCTCAAGGATGATAAGATTAGCATTATTGGGGTATGCGGTTCAGGTGGTGTTGGTAAAACAACATTGATGCATGAACTTCGTGAAAGGGTAAAACTGAATAATTTATTCCATGAAGTTGCCATGGTCACTGTGTCTCAAAATCCAGACCTTTCCGATATTCGATGTAAACTTGCAGAGATGTTGGGCTTAACCGGTGTTAAGGATATGAAAAATGAAATTGCAGCAGCTGATGAGATTCGTAAGAGGCTGACAGGAAAAGGTAGAAGAACACTGGTGATACTTGACGACATTTGGAATGAAATCAACTTGGAGGAACTTGGAATTCCAGTCGGAAATAACCCAGACTGCAAAGTTGTACTCACATCAAGACAATTTCATATCTGCACTCAAATGAAAGCTCATACAACAATACCAGTAGCAGGCATGCCTCCTGAAGAAGCATGGCACTTGTTTAGGAAGACTGCTGGGGATTGCGTGGAGAGTGATGATCTAAAGGAGATTGCGAAAAAAGTAGTGGATGAATGTGGAGGTCTACCCATAGCTCTCGTAACGCTTGCAAAAGGACTGTCAAATAAGGATATTAGAGTATGGAAGGATGCTCACAATCAACTAAGGGAACATAGTGTGACGAGAATTCCTGATATGGATAAAAAGGTGTATTCGAGCATAAAGATGAGTTATGACTTTTTAGCAAGCGAACAACCAGAAGCCATGCCATTACTTTTTCTTTGCTGTCAACATCCAGAAGATGCTGCAATTAAAGTCGAGAATTTGGCCAGATATTGTTTGGCGCTACGATTATTTAACACCGTTGATACACTCGAAGGTGTAAGAAACATCGTTTGCTCGTTAATTGAACACCTAAAATGTTGCTTCTTACTAGAGGCAATGCATGTTGATGATGATCTCGACTCGTACGAAGTAGTTAAAATGCACGACATAATAAGAGATGTGGGCTTGAAAGAAGGAAGAGACAGACTATTTATGCAGATTATGAATCGAGATAAAGATGATGTTTATAAGCTTGGAACTTGTGAAGCTGCTGATTATCGAAATCTCAAGATCTTAGTGCTGCCAGGTGTTGATGATGGTCTCCTAAATAAAAGCTTTCTTTTGCAGATGGAAGAACTGACCGTTCTTGAATATCGTCCTGAGGACAGTGATTTGCCGCTACCTGATTTTGAAGGCCTGACAAACCTACGGATGCTATCTCTTGAATATGAAACGCTTGATAAAGACACTCTGTCAAAAATTGGAAGGCTAACAAAATTGGAACTTCTGAGCTTTAGGAACTGTGAACTTGGCCCATTCCCACGTCAAATAGGGAACCTTAGCAATCTAAAGTTATTGGACTTGAGGTTTTGCTATAGTGAAAGATCATATCAAATACCAAGCGGTATCTTGCTAAAATTGAATAAGTTGGAGGAATTGTATTTTGGAGGATACTATTTTTCGGGAACACTTGAAGATGATGAAGTAGGGATCGAAGGAGAATATATTGCACAGTTTGAAATGTTGACTAATTTAAAAGCTTTACAGATTAAGGTGTTGGACTCTATGAAACTGCTGGATTTACACTTCTGTTTCGAGAAGCTGCAAAGATTTTGTTTTGGTACAGTACTTGGAGAGCCAAATAGTTTTTCCAGATATGAAAGAACACTTATTTTAAAAAAGGTGAGTATAGAGTGGATTTTAGAAGACAAGGTTGAGTCCATTGTAAGGAGGACTGAGCAACTTGGATTAAGTGAGATAGATGACTGGACTGATCCTCTTAAAATCGAAAAGTTTGTGAGCTTGCGGGAGCTAGAGTTGCGTGAATGTGAGCACCTAGAATATCTTATCTCTGATGTTGGAGGAAATAGTAGTGTCTTCACCAAGTTGGAGACTTTGAAGTTTGAAGATATGAGTGGGTTAACTGAGTTATGTCATAATGGAAACCTTCCGGCAGGTTCATTAAGAAAACTGAGAGAGTTGTCTTGCAATAATCTACCCAAAATGTGTCGCTTATGGGTGGGTCCCACTGACTCTTTGTGCTTGGTCAACCTTACAGAGGCTAAATTTAAAGAGTGTGGGGCATTAGAATATGTCTTTCCCCACTCAGCTGCTAAATGTCTCGTACAACTCCGACTGCTAGAGGTAAGCAACTGTCAGATGTTGGAAGGAATAGTATCAAGTGGAGAAAAGGAAGCTACCGGAAGAGGAGGAGAAATAAAAGAAGAGCCCACTGATTTAATACTCCACTTCCCCAAGCTGAGAGACCTGATCATTTGTGATTCACAAAATCTTCGAGGCTTTTATAACCTTGATGAGGATTATGATGGTAGCAGGGTACAACCTCTCTTCAGCACTTTGGTATGTTTCTCCTTTTCAAAGTATAATTTTTTACCCCAAATTTTTATGGAGAAAAATACCTTTTTTTTCCCTAAAATACTTTAAGTTTTACCTTTTCGTCCCTAAACAATTTTGTTTTACCTTTTCATCCTTGACCTGTCGTTTTAAGGATGATGTACTTTAGGAACGAAAAAGGTACTTTTCTCAATTTTTACGACACCCTTGTTCCTTAGTTTCACTTTTGACGTTAAACTTCATTATTAGGGTTGCAGGGTGCGTAAAAATCAAATAAATCCAAACGACTATTCCTTTTTCGACATTAGCAATTACCAATTACTGGATGGTCCAACCTTACATAGTTATCTATTTTTGTTAGTATTGATGTTGAGTATGCTAATTTCTCACATTAACCGTTTGTATATATACTAAACTAATCTAATTGGTTGAATGCAAATATGACAATGACAACTATCAAGAATTTATTTTTTTAGGTTTTCCAAGGGCGCTTGATTCCAGGTATTAATGTGACTAATAGAACTGACTTGGCAGGTTATGTTACCTAGCATGGATGATTTACGTGTTTCTGGATTGGACCAACTGAAGCAGATTGTGGGGGGAAGAATCGTAGCAATTCCCAAGTTCGTTGCATCTGATTGGCTACAAAATCTTGAATATATAATCGTAACATCATGTGCTTCATTAGAATCAATTATTGATTTTGAGGGGATGGCAGAAAGTGCACATGTTGTAACACTGGGTAAGTTGCAACGAATTTTCCTATATGAGTTGCCGAGCCTAACATGTATTTTTCGCTGCAAAATGCAAGATATTTCTATTCCAAAACTACAGGAAATTACCGTATATAGATGCCAAAAGCTTAAGAATCTTGTTGCATCTAATTTGATTAAGCTGCTACAGAATCTCAAAGAAGTGGTAGTAAAATATTGTGAAACGTTAGAAACAGTGTTTGACTTTGAGGGATTGGATGTTATGGGAGAAGATGAATGTGCTATACTCAATGAGCTGCAAGATATTCAACTACTGAACTTACCAAAGCTAGAGCATGTATGTAGGCTGGTTCCCAAAGAAATTCATGTTTTCCAAAACCTTATAAATCTGAACATGGATAATTGTGGCAGTTTGGCTTACTTATTTTCATCATCCGTGGCCCAAATGCTTGAGAAACTTGAATACTTGATCATACGGGACTGCAAGTCTATAAAGGAAGGTATTACAATGAATGCAGATTGCCATGAGAAGAAAATTGTGTTTCGTTCCTTAAGATTTATAATGCTTGAAAATTTGAAAAATCTTTCATCGTTTTGCTCAAGTGACCAACTGGAGTTTGAGTTCCCGTCACTGGGTAAAGTGTCCATTATTCACTGCCCTGAGATGAAGACTTTCTGTTACGGACATCTGATGACAGCAGAAAACCTTCATAGCGTGAAGTTTGCTTCATCGGATGGTAAATGTGAATGGAAGGGTGATCTTAATCAGACTGTACAACACTTTAATGCAAGGTGCGTCATGTTTGTACAAATAAAGTTATACTAATTGTTAGTTATGGTTTCTATATGGAATGTAAATGATATGCATTGTTCAAACTGTACATTTTTCATTTTTTGCTTTGCTTTTACTGAAATTTAGTCAATCAAATGACCAGTTATAATAAGAAGGAAGAAGAGACAGTTGCCGTTAATGTATCCGAAGATGAAGATGGTGATGAAAATGCTCGGTGCAGTAATGAGGTATTTATCTTTCTTTGTCTTCCCATACATATACATGACCTCTTAATTAGCATCTCAATGAAAAGAACTAAAAAAGACAAATTGTGTATAACGGCATGCTTGAGTTTTGGCTTCTCTATTACACTTGTACTTTTGATGTGCAAACAAATTTAGGTTTTGAAGCTCCCTTAGATTTTAACATAATCTCGTACAAATATTATGACCATTTCCTTTTGAGTTATTTGTTGGTTAAGGACTAGATCACTGACGAAAATGATCGATATCAGCTACAGACTATAGCAGTATGGAGGTTTGCTTGTCAATAATTATGTGTCCATACTCCTGCATAACATATATGTACGCATACATGTTTGTTGTTCCCTGTTCTCACTTTTGTTTGGTAGGGATGGGAGTTGATATGAAAAATTATAACATTTGGGACCTTTTCTTTGTTGCGGTGCATTTTACAGTGTTGATGGATTTAGTGCAATGGTAGAACAATTCTAGATAGTAACAGACTTGGATCGTAAATGGATTTTGTTGAGAGTTCATCTATGTTTCTTTATCACATATTCACGGCTAACTCTTAGTAAATGAGTATTACTCTTCTTTATTGCCTTATAAGAACTTGGCATCCTACTGCCATCAACGTGCAGTGAGAAACATTTAGATTTTTGGATTAAAAAGTGAAATGTTGTTCTTTTTTCATGAGTATTCACAGGGCGCATCTAAGACTAGCAGCAGCAGCAGCACTCAACCAGAGCAGGTACAACATTCTTTGTTTGTCTTGAGTGATTAGACATATGTTCTTTTTCTCTCATTAGAAATCCTGACTTATCTGTCAAAATATTCACAGGGAACTCTTCCCGAGTTGATTACCGAAGTGTTTCACCCCAAAGCTTCTGCAAAGAACACATCTCACTTTACTTCCTCTCCATCGGCATTAAAGGATACCCAAGAGTCTACTAATTCATCAAGCGTTGGTTCAAGAAAAAATGAATCCCCCAGTCTTACTGAAGATGTTCTCACAACATCTACAGAAAGGCCTCTTCATTCGAGTGACACTTCCATGAAAACAGAACCAGAGAAAGCGTTATCTGATTCATCATCCGATCAGGATGACCGTAAAAGTAGTAGAATTCTAATCAACGGGGTCTATGTTAAATCCAAAATGAAGACAACTTTTGAAGAAATATTGGCAGCAAATCCTAATTTTCTCTCAACATTTCGTGTGAAGACAGATGCGGTTAAGACTGCACTAGTGGAAACTGCTATCCACTGCCTCCAAATCCTTCGTAAAGGCAGATTATCCTCTGAGGAATTGGTATATGCCAAGAATTCTCTTGATGACTTGGCAGATAGTGGTTTAGACGTAGCTTGGCTAGAGAGAGGCTATCAGAGGGCAAACATTGTGTTGGATGAGGAAAAGGTTGTATTAGCGGAAGCAGAATTAGCTAAGTTGGAGCATGAGGTGACAAAAGATGCTTTTGAAGCTAAGGAAAAGATGGAGGCACACCAAAAAGCTAAGGAGAAACTAGAGGCATCAATGGCTTTAAGAGATGATTTTAAAGCTAAGCTTGATGCTTTGAAGAAAGGATTGGAAGAGAGGAAGGAGCTTTTTGGTGACGGTTTTGATTCAAAATGAAGTGTAGCAGATGGCTTATTGCATTGATGTCTATTTTGCAACAATCTCTTTGGACTCCCGAAATATTATCAATATTTTACCCCGTATTTGAGCTTAGTTTATTAATAAAGGCTCCATAATTATTAATTAGCCCCAAACAGTTGATGTGTTCCGGTGCTTAAAAGACTAAACTATAAACATCTTGGGCTTTGCCTTCTTAGGTTTGAATCTTGTTGTTGACCTCTTATTTTCTTCACCCATTTTTCTTGCAATATTTATTGACTCCTTTATAATTGTCAATGAAATTATTTGATATCTCTTATTTTTTCACCCATTTTTCTAGCAAGATCTCATTCAATCATGTCAATCATATTAAAGTGCATTTGAATCATTTGCAGGAGTCTGGAAATGAATTTTTTAGGTCTGAAACGCGTGTTTAAGTGTTTGAATTTAGTACATTACAGAGACACTGAATATGATCTCATTAAGTGGATGAAAATATGATCTCATTAAGTGGATGAAAAAATTAGGCTCCATCCGGAAGAAAATAATTGAGGAGGGAGAAAGGTGTATGGAAATTACCGAGTGAGTACCTAATTCTTCTGCATTTCTCTTATCTCTTCCTGCACCAAACAAAGCCATATATCAATCCACAGCCATAATGTTGTATAAACCAAATAAATAATCATACTCTACTTTATCCTCCTCCTACAAACCATCTTTGAACATACCTGTTTCTTCGGTAGTTCTTAGTTTTCCTCTTCCGGTTTTGCTATTTCTGCTTCCAACTCCATTGTTTCGTAAGTCAATTAAAAAGAGACGAAAAAGTCTTATAAGTTACTTATAAGAGATGAAATAGTTTTATAAATCAGTTATAATTAAGCTATAAGAGTTGTAATGTGTAAATTATGTGATTAAAATGTCGTTGTTATTGAACTTTTTGATTTTTTTGTTGAAAAAAATTGTTTTATAAAGTCAATTATAAGAGACGAAGTAGTTATAAGAGGCAAGTTGGTCTTATAATTCAGCTTTAAGAGTTTTTAATGTGTAAATTATGAGATTAATTCGTTGTTAATATTGAAAATTTTGATTTTTTTGGTTGAAAAAGTTGTCTTAAGTCAATTACGAAGTAGTCTTATTATAAGTCACTTATAAGAGTTGTAATATGTAAATTACGACACCAATTCGTTATTATTGAAATTGAAATTTTGATTTTTTGTTTTTTTTTGGTTGAAAAAATTGTTAACTGAATTATAAGAGATGAAGTAGTCTTATAAGGCAGTTATAAGACAATTATAAAAGACAAAGTAGTTATAAGAGGCAGGTTGGTCATATAATTCAGCTATAAGAGTTTTAATATGTAAATTATGAGATTAATTCGTTGTTATTATTGAAAATTTTTGATTTTTTTTGTTGTTGTAAGAATTGCCTTATAAGTCAATATAAGAGACAAATTAGTTTATAAGTCACTTATAAGAGATGAAGTAGTCTTATAAGTCAATTATAATTATAAGAGGGTGAGGGGTGTATGAAATTTTAGATCTAATATGTCCTGCATTGGGTTTGAATCTCGCCAGAAGGGCCTTAGAGGAAGTGGGCCCTTCATTAATTGTTTTATTGAGTAAAGTATTGTAGGAGAGAGAAACAATTAATATGAGCAAAATTTGTAGTTTTTTTTTTTTTTTTAAGTCATAGTAATAGTTGATTTTCTTTTAACCGATGAAAACCCAAAAAACAACAGTTATTTCTGGTTGATATTCTCCTGATACATGAAATGTTGGACTTCTCTATTTGGTTGGTTTATCCTAATAGCATAATGAAAGAAATATTAATTTCTTGAGGGTCCGTTTGGATACACATAATTGGAATTGAATTGGAATCACAATTTTATGGAATTGAATTTCAACATATTCGAATTCCATAGAGCTTCAATTATATTGTTTGGCTAATCTATATAATTCCATTAGAATTGATTTACAATTCCAATTCTATTGTTTGGATACTCATGCAGTCTAACGGAAATGAATTTGTCATTTTAAATTTATTTTAACAACTCCCCACCCCCACCCCGTCGGGTAAAAAATAAAATCATTTTAAATTTATTTTAAATGGAATTGATTTTATGGAATTAGGCTATTAGAATTATAATTCAATTCCAATTATATCCCTCATTTTAGCAATCAAACAGCAGAATTGGAAATCCATGCTCCAATTCCAAATTATGGAATTGGTGTACCTAAACATACCCTAAGTTATCTTTTAGATTTGTCATGGCTATATAAAGATTAGAATACTCTTTGAAAAGTATGAAAGTCATCTCACTAGTGGAACTTGTGCAGAGAGCTAGTTAGTGTGAGGTTCATTCTAGTTTACGTGGGTTTATTCCTTAGATTATAGTGGGTTCCGAATTGGGTTGTAATTTGGAGTAGGGGGAAATAGAAGTGTTGGTGGCGTGGGATGAGGGGGATTAGGCGGTAGTTGAGTGGTCGGAAGAGGGGGGGGATTGAATTTGGTTTGGGTGAGGTTTGGGGATTTGGGCTGGGGTTGGTTGTAATGTGTGTGTGTGTAACAATCTTCAAAACCAGAGTTATCAACTTCATAACAGTGTGTGTGTTTTCTGTTGAATCTGAATTGAGAAGATGTGGTGGCGTTCAGATTTGGAAGGAAGGGGTGATGACTAAGTGGAACTAGGGATGGCAATTTTGAACCGAATCGTGGATACCCGAACTGAACCGAACCGAAGTTGACGGTTATTAACTGGTTTGACTGGATATGGGGCGGGTAATGGGGAATAACCGAAATGAAAAAGTGGGGAACAGTTTGGTTTTGGTATTAGCATTACCCGTCCCATTACCCGCCCCATTACCTGAACCGAATGTTACCTGAACTGCTTATAGTTTTCTTATTGTAATCTAGTGAATCTTTCCTTATGTTTGGTGAATTGTGTCATACATAACTATTTAATTTTTTTTGAGCTCTTATGAATGTGATTATATGAGTTTAAGTAGAAAAATTATCCTTTATCAAAGTTAATTTTTGAGTGTTTTTTTTATCGCTAAAGTGCTTTAAAACAAAATATTAGTTTGACTAATTCCCCGCAGGGATTCCCCGATTAACTGCTACCCGTGGGAAATGGGTATGGTATGGAAAATTGATTACCCGCTGGAGAATGGGGCAGTTATGGGGCACAAAATTGAATTGGGGAATGGGGTGGTACGATGTATAACTGCCCCGAACTTCCCCTTTGCCATTCCTAAGTGGAACCCATTGAATAAAGAATTAATAAAAGTTGGCTATTTGGGTAGTCTCACTTGTTATGGGATGGATCAAAAGGGAAATAAGGAGATAGAGGGGGAGGGAGAGAGAGAGAAAGAGACGTTATAAGTTTAACTCCTGTAAGCTGGCAAAGTTCTGCCATTCTCTGTTGAGGGCGCATGTCAACAATTGAATGCTGGACCTGAAGAAGTGCAAAATACCAGTTAAAGAAGTTAAAACGAAGAATAATGTTACTGTGCTAAAGCAAAAGAAAAATCAAGAAAAGACAAAGTTCGAGTTTCTAGTCACCTGATTACTAACAGTAACAACTGGAATGCCATTCTCCAATATAATTCGTAGCCTCTCCGTATCGAAGTTGGTCAAAGCAACTGTTTTTATCTTACCTGCATATCACAAGCTGAAGTAATCGGGTCTAATCAAGAAATTTATCAAACCACTCCAGCATAATAGCGAAATCATGGCTTGCAAAGAGATGGCAGGAAGGCAACTGCCACAAAGCTGACCTTCTTCTTTCAGATCAGTAAGGTATTTTAGTGCATCAAGGTAGCCAGAATTCGCGTAGTCCCACCTGGTTCAAGAAGTAAAAGAAATATAACGAAACTATACATTTTCAACAGCTTTATTGAATGGGTAAACAAGACTGAATTTTTATTACATTTGCTTTACTGCCAGTCAGAACAGGCAGAAGAACTGCCCAAAAAATAATCTGACGGAATTAGAAAATGGACACAACGACAGAGCTATGACTACCATTAGAACGGCAGCAAGATAAAGGTCTCAATTATGATAAAACAACATCAAGAATCAGCATTAAGTCCTGCTTTTGCATTACTAATTGATGAAAAACGGCTCATAGTTTATGAGGGTTTAAATTAGTATGACTGGAACATAATATAAGATAATAACTTGCCTATAGAAGGATTACGAATACTAGTGAGATTTCTTTTATATAAAGACATGCAAAAAAAATTAAGTTTAACCAAGAGGTACTTAAATGAACAATCCAAGAAACAGATTTTCTTATGAAGAGTCCTTTGGGGCTCTGGTGGCGAATAGATCAACGTGTTATTGCTGCAAGAGAAGCTCCCATCGAAATTCACTATCTTTGAGGAGCAACTAAGATACACAACTAAGAGATACCCATAAAGAGCTAATACGCTGTCTAGGCTCATTTGAATATTGAGAGGAATAGCAAAAATGATGTTGTAACATAATGAATTCAGGTTGGGCAATGGCAAACTAAATGAGAGTTTTATTTTGGTGTACAGTCATAACATGAAAAGGCAATAATCAACGATAGCTGCTAGACCAGCTTAGATTTCTTCAACATGATGGAATGATAGGCAACTAAGGATCACAATTTTAGAATGAGTGCAGTCAAAATGAGAATTGTAAGATGGATAGATGGTAAAACTAGAAAGACAAACTTCAGAATGAACTCATAATTAAGGTAGGAAAAAAATCCTAAAGATGATTTGCACCCACAATGCAAAAAAGTTAATATACCAGTTAGGGAAGTGATATTATCAATTGCAAAAGGCTGCCATATAATGTAAAAAATACTGTGTGTAAAATAATAGCCCAAAGCTTCATAATAGAAAATGACAAAAACTCGTTACCAATGAAATTGAAGCATATCCAAGGATGCAGCATCCATTCGCTTTCTTGAAATATCAATGTTCTGCCGGACATAGCTACCCGTCATCTTAACTGGTGGTGGCACCCATTTGGTAAGACTGCATTTTCAGATAAGAGGTTGATTAGCTCTTCAATACATCAAATGGGTCAGAGACTTATGCATGTTATAACACAATTTTTAAAAAAGAAAATCATTTTAAGTTTCACAATGGCACAAGAAAAGACATTTTTAGAAGAATATTTGATTTCTTTCTCTCTCTCTCTGCCTCTCTCTTCCTTCTGCTTTGGTGCATGGAAATTTCAAAACCAAAGGCAGATGGGAAAATACCAACTTGAAAGAAAACAAGACCACATGCCACTAACCCTCTTATATTTTCCAGTAGTTCTAGTGGGTGTTCACGGCGGACTCGGTTGATAAAGATACCATAAAGATCCTCAGCAGGCCCATCTGTATAACCATAATATTTGATGAACAAAAGCCAATAATTCACTGTAAATACAGTGATTTTTTACAAAGAGCAGCTGATTTGAATGCGAGAATAACATAAACCTTATAAAAATAGAAAGCCAAAGGTAGAAATAATGTGACGAATGTAATAAATCATTCTCTGTAAAAAGATGTCATAACATAAGTTCAACGAACCCATGACCTTCATTCTTCTAAGTTAAGATCTTACTTCGAAGTAGAGGCTAGATGTTCACTTCTATTATAATCTTTGAATGGGAAACCTGGTGCCACGAGAAATCCCACTTTGCGGTCCAGGGAAGGTCGGACCCACATGGACTTAATGTAGTGCATCTTGTAAACAAGTCAAAATTTACAGAAGTACAACCACTACAGAGAGTTTTTCTACGATGGTTATTTTCCCTTAACAATTGACAGGTCTGTAAGATAAGTTTATTCACTGCTTATAAGTGACAAAAGGAAATCCAAAAACAACAGTAAGAAGATCTCTTTCATGGCTGTCTAAGAAAGCCTTTGGTATTGGAAAAAACAGGAGAAAATAGTAGTTCCGTGTTCTTTGCAGCAAAATTCTCTACCAATACCACCTTGGCTCGTCAAGTGACAAACAACAATTATCCCGCTACCCAACATTTTTTCTTCAGATATTATCTTGCAATGACAACAAAATACCTATAACCACAACATATCAACTACGCATTCTTTTGGGATCTTACATATATCAGCCATATCAAAAGTAGCGAGGCCAGCATCAGCATATTGAAGCATAGCATCAACTGCACTATCCCGTTCAATTTTATCCCATCCACCACTAGTCTGCCACATCCCATTAACAATGCGGCAAATATCCAATGAATCTTTCCCATTCTTAACAACAGCCTTGCTCTTATTTTCTGTCAACTCACAAGTAAATTTTCTAGAGAAGAGTTTTCTCGTCTCAGTTCCTCTATTTGACTTCAGTTTTATCGAATTGAAGGTAAATTGGCTAAAGGGGTGATTCAAATACACAGCCATTAGACAATGATATCCAGGTGCTGGATTATCTACTGATAGGAAGGGTGATAGATAGGGGTTCTACTTCTATCTCAGAATAAATACTTGTACTGTACAACACTTTCCTCTATTTTTTCCTTTTTTTTTTTTTTTTTTTTGTAAAAGTGAGTCCCACAGATTTAACGACTCCAAATGATGAAACGTGGCAACAAAATTGCATGCCAATGGAAATTAACAATTTAGGGTTTTTCTTTTTCTTAGAGAAAGAGGTATGAAATTATACATACAGTGATCGGCCATGTCGAAGGTGGAGAGTCCGGCGTCGGCATACTGAAGCATAGCATCAACGGCGTAAACCCGGTCAATTTTACCCCAACCGCCGCTGGTCTGCCACATACCATTCAGAACTCGGCATATCTTCACTCTTCAGCGAATCGTCGCCGTTCTTGACAGTGGTCAGCTGGGGCGGCGCCACTCCCATCTCACAGCGGATGGACTTTCTCGAACGGAGGCCAGTTTTTGTTCTAGCGTTTTGTTTGATTGGATTGGAGAGAGTTGAGTGTAAATGGAGAGTGACGGCCATTTTTGTTTGGGGAGAGATTGATTGAAGGCGCTTCGCTGTTGAATAGATAAAGGGATAATGTTTTATGTTTGGCGCCTATCAAATTGAAAATGCGAATTAACATTTTCTGAAGCATAGCATCAACGGCGTAAGCCCGGTCAATTTTAACCCAACTAGGTATGTTTTCTTTTTCTTTCAGAATATATTTTTGCCAAATATGTTTACCCTCCCAAAATATTCACGAATTTTCATTTTGTATTCTCATTTGAAAATTCGATTAGTTTGATAACTAAACTTTCAAATTGTCCACTTTGCCTCCTAACACTAACAAATGTTAAAAAAATTAACGAAATAAGTCATGTACCGAAGATATGATGACAAATGAGATAGTTTGTAATGGTTATTAGTTTTTAAGGGGTCAAAACAGTCGTGAAACTTCTGGAAAAACAAAGTGGGTTGGGAATGCGAAATTTTAAATATAAAGTGCTAAAAATTTATTTATTTTTCAAAAATAATTAACATTTTTTTCAATAATTAATATTTCCTGAAAATAATATTTTTTATGTTAAAAAAATAATATTTTTTTGTATTTTTATTGTAAAAAAAAAGAAAGTTATGTTCGTAGTATTAATTAACATTCTCTTAAATAATTAATATTTTCAGAAAATGTATTTTTAAATAGGATTAAAAATTAAAATAAGAATATTATACATCAAAAATGTATTTTTTTAGAAAGAAAATTGTATTTATTTTTGAAAAAAAAGTAAAATATTCCTTTAAATAAGATAATTTTTAAAAATAAAAAACCTTATAATGTTTCATTTGTATTTTTTATATTTTTAAAAATACAGATGAAACATTATAAGGTTTTTTTATCTTTAAAATTATTTTATTTTGAAAAAATATTTACTTTTTTTTTTCAAAAATAAATACAATTTTCTTAAAAAATACATTTTTTATTTATAATATTCTCTAATTTCTTTTTAATCCTATTTAAAAAATATAATTTCTGAAAATATTAATTATTTACGATAATGTTAATATATGATATAACGAACATAACTTTTTATTACAAAAATACAAAAAAATATATTATTTTTTAACATAAAAAATAAAAAAATATATTATTTTTATAAAATATTAATTATTTAAGAAAATGTTAATTATTTTGTAAAAAAGAAATAAATTTTTAACCTTTTATATTTAAAACTTTGCATTCCCTTAAAAACTAATAACCATTACAAAGTACAAACTAGCCCATTTGTCATCAAACAGACTAACTTTTCAAATGAGGGTGCAAAGTGAAAATCAGTGGATATTCTGGAAAAGTAAACGTATTTTGGCCTTTTTTTTCTGTTGAAAAAAAATACACACAAAATAATCATATTGATTGATTAAAGAGGCTTTGACCAATACATCCTTCAGGCAAGTAAATACTACCTTAAAGGACTGACATTTTCAAAACTCGCCAATAAGTCCTTAGGCTATTATAGACCAAATAAATTCGCCAATAAGTCCTTAGGCTATTATTAGACCAACTTTATAACTTTAAGATTTGACCAATAGTAATTTTACATTTATAAAAACTAATTATCACATCTTTCAATTTCCCATTTTTATGATTTGATTTCACAATAATTTCAAAGTTATAAAAAATGATTTCTTAGGTATTAAAACTTATTTCAAACTGATTTCTCAGTTATAAAAACTGATTTCTCAGTTATAACACTATGAACAACTGAGAAACTGATTTCTCAGTTATAAAAACTGATTTCTCAGTTATAACACTATGAACAACTGAGAAACTGATTTCTCAGTTATAATACTATGAACAACCAAGAAACTGATTTCTCAGTTATATGATTTCTCAGTTATAAAAACTGATTTCTCAATTATAAAAAATGATTTCTCGATTATAAAAAATGATTTCTCAGTTATAACACTATGAACAACTGAGAAATGTTTTCTCAGTTATATCACTATACAACTAAGAAACTGATTTCTCAGTAATAAAAATTGATTTCTAACTGAGAAACTGATTTCTCAGTTATAACACTATGAACACTTGAGAAACTGATTTCTCAGTTATATCACTATGAACAACTGAGAAACTATTTTTTCATTTATACCACTATACAACTGAGAAACTGATTTCTCAGTTATAAAAATTTGATACTTCATAGCTGAAATCCACATGACCAGGAGTATCAATCAAGTTCAGTAAGAAACTTGAATCATTCCCTTTGATGTTGTTGTTATAGAACATAGTGGCTGTCTGCGCTTTAACAGTTATTCCCCTTTCTCTCTCTACCTAAGACGATTCACATATTATATCATCAAAAAGAGTAACCAGACATGATAATTCATATGCTCTGTTGCAAGCATAACAAGAAAGTGTCTGTATTAGAATGCACTATCTTAAGCTAGTAGTTTCCAGAAGAAAATACTTTATATAGTCCTCGGGATCAACAAAGATTGAGAAGTGAGATTGGAAACAAAATAAGTAGTGATTCCCCTAGGATATGACAGAAACTTTTGCTTTTTCCCTAACATTTACGTCTAATTCAAAACACTCTTGTATCTTGTCTTTCAAAGAAGTGCAAGGACAGAGAAAAATAGATTCAGATCAGCACTACCCTACATTCTTAAAAAATCGTTTTTCATTATTTCGTTGTAGAAATTGAATGATTGGGATGAGGGTTGAGTTGAACCATAGTTCATCATATGAGAACTTACCAATTTCGACTTTAAGCTAGGATCCACCTAATTGGTACCAAGTACCCCCACTGCCAACCAACAATATCAATTCAACAGAAAATCAAGTTGGTTCGTAATGGACAAAGCTATGTGTGTGTGTGTGTGTGCGTACGCTTGTATACACGAATTTGCATAATGTAGACATCATACAATTGCAAATGCGATCTAGAAGTTGACAAATGGTGTAGGCTTTGTTAACTTCAACAGTGTGGCACCTAAATGAAACTGGGGGATTCACGATCATCTTCCTTAACTAAAGCGATAAGCTAGAACCGGAGTCAAGTGGTCGGACAACTGCTACAGTAGTTGCAGCGGCGGCGACACCGGTGGCCATGGCGACAATCCAACAATTGGGAGAAGATGTTTTCAAACATACCACAGATGCTCTCCTCCGGCGATTCCAATGATAAGCCCACTAAATTTTCTGGAAATGGCCGGTTGATAAATTTTTGATTTAGATCCGGTCGGATCAAGATAGATACGGTCAGATCTGATGAAGTTGAAGGAAGGGACAGGGCGCCGAAGATTTATTAGGTGTGTGTGGGATGTAGTTGTACGCAAATGTTGTCACCGGAGAGGCCTCCGGTACCGGAGAAGAAGGGGTGCTGCTTGCCTACATCAATGGAGCATGGGAGATCAGAAACCCTAGGTTTTGATTGGGAAGAGAGAGGAAGAGACTGCAAAACAATGCGTATAGTGAGAGAAATAGTGAAACCGGTTTGAGAAAATGTGCGTATACAGAGAGAGAGAGAAAAGGTCGGGATATTTATTATAACAGGCCCGAGGGACTTTTTGGCGAGTTTAGAAAATGTGTGTTTTTATTGATAAATTCCACCTTATTTCAAGGATTTATTGGTAAAAATCCCTTGATTAAATGGGTTCAATGTATAAGATAAGTCACTACTCTCTCCGTCCCATATTAACATGCAAATAGACCTCTTTTGGGCATTTCAAAATAATTTTTATGTATAAAATAAGTCACAACAATTAGTCACTTACTTCACTTTCTCTCGTCTACCCAACTATCTACTCACAAACAACACATCACCTTTTCACTTTTTTTCTTAATTTTTATGTCAACTTATTTTGTGTATATTACTATGGAACAAAGAAAGAAAGTATACTTTTTATTTTCCCACTATAATAATTATTTATCAGGCCACTTCCCAATAATTACTTATCGGGCCACTTTCCAGTGTCATTCGGCCTAAGCATAATTTCATAAAAGAATTGAATATTTCCGTAATTCCACAAAAAACCCTTTGCCATTTCAAAAAACCTGAATACCCTCCGCAATTGTATTACTCTCTCTCTCTCTCTCTCTCTCTCTCTCTCTCTCTCTCTCTCTCTCTCTCATTTATGCTAAATTCCAATCTGCTCTTTTAATTGAGGTATGAGACTAGTTCGACTCTCATAATTTAATATCATACTTAATTTAATATGATAGTTCACAGGCCCGGCTATCATCAGGTGCAAGAGGTTCCTTTGCACCGGGCCTCAAATTTTGGAGGGCCCCCATTTTATTTAGGCCCATTAGGTATATAGCTCAAAAAAAAAAAAAAAAAGTAATGCAATCACGGCCGACGGCGACGAAATTCAAGGGGAAAATCAATCGACGCAAATCACTCCATCCTACTTGGAAATTGCGGAGAACGGGTAATTGATTTAAGAGAGGCGATTCCGATTTTCGAATTTATATCCATAGCAACGATAACAAAAGAAAAATTATTCTATAAAATTTATCAGAAACGGGAAACGAAATACCTCATAATCCGGCTATCCATCATCGCCTAGCCAAACAAACCCGCCTGAGAAAAGAAGCTCTGTTCCAACTTCCAATCGCAATCGGCAACGACAATCGACCGATCCCAATCCAACTTGAAAAAGCTTTGGTTCCGCCGTTCCGGTCTGGCTGACTTGAAAGTTGAAATGTGTGATTGGTTCTTGTTCCTGCCTCTTGGCTGATTTGAGAAAGTAGAAGGTAAAGACTAAAGAGGTTTGATTTTATTCTTTTAGTTAGGTTTAATTTTATTCTTTTGATTTTAGATGAAATAAAATGACTTCATATTTGATTTAGTTATTAATCTCATTGTTTTGTTGTTGTTGTTGTCGTTTTTGCAAAGTCAAAACATGTGTCATCACTCAAGAATATTTTTGTTGATTGAAAATTGCACTTTTCAGGTTTTTTCAATCCATTACATTCTAATAATCTTTAATTATGCCTCTAATAAATTATTTTTTAATTTTATTGCTTAATTTTGTAAAACTTTAATCTTTATATAAAAGCACTTATATATACATATTATATTTTTGTATTAATTTTTAAACATTAGGGGCCAAATATTCATATTATATTTTTGTAAAACTTTAATCTTTATATAAAATCATTCAATTTTTTTCTTTTCTAGTGTTTCTCTATTTTATACTCCCTCCGTCCCACGTGAATACAAACTTATTTTCTTTTTGGTCCGTCCCACGTGAATACAAACTGCCCAAAATGGAAATAAATTTATTATTTTAAATTCACTCTATCCCATCCACTCATTCTCTCTCTTCATTTCCTACCACACAATTTATTCAATCAACTCCACTCATTCTCTCTCTTCATTTCCTACCACACATTTTCATTATCTTAATAATATTTCTTAATTATTGTGCCCGGAAAAATGGTTTGTAATAAGGTGGGACGGAGGGAGTACGTATTATATTAACTTTTTGAAATTATTTACTGTATATGTTATTAGTAGAGAGTATTATTATAAATAAAAATCATTCAAAAATAAATTTACAAAAAAGTGGATGCAAAATGAGGTGACGATATTTTATCGTTTGCATCCATTGTGAACCCGCCACACTCCGATTAAAAACACTAACAAAATTATGATATATCATTTTGTGAACCAATTTTGTGACATTAAAGTGACTTTAGCATTACCCAATATCGGGACACATAAATTAAGAAAAAAAAAAAAGAGGTTTTATTTATCAAAATTGAGGTAAGATAGAGAAAGCGGATATAGATAGTAAAGTAAATAGTTGATGTGAGTATGATAAGTGATTTTCGTAAAACAAAAATAAGTATTATAAATTTATCATTCTGAACACTACAATTAATTTTTGGGATGACCAAATAAATAAATTAGTGCAAAGTGTTTTGGGAGGATTATTTATTCTTAGAGCCAAGTACTTCCTTCGTTCTACTCGAATTACAATATTGTAATGTTGAATATTTTTTTCGAATTATGACAATCTTAAAATGAAAATGTTTTATTAATGAAACACATTTATTATACTCCGAACAACTGTCCATTTTTTTTACTCTACTTTAATCACAATAATTATTTCACTATTTTTTTTATACTCGTGCTATTTTATAAAATTCTATTTTGAACAGGACGGAGGATGAGTATATACTTCCTCCGTCCCGGAACAATCTTCACACTTTTCCTTTTGGGCGTCCCAAAACTTATTTCACACATTTAAAACTTACCTAAAATGGAAAGGAATCTTTACTATTCTCTCCACTCATTCTCTCTCCTACATTATTTTAATACTCACAACACCATTATAATTTACTATTCTCTCCACTCATTCTCTCTCCTATTTTATTTTCACACTCACAACACTTTCAATATAATACTCCCTCCTTAAAACCAGTACAAACAGTGTTTGTGAAGATTGTTCCGGGACGGAGGGAGTACATACTACCCTCTGCCTCACCTCAAGTAGAGAATAAAGTTGGGATGATGGAAAAATATGAGAAGGGACTGAAAGGTCGCATCCATCCACTGTGCCACATTATGCTTTTTCACCTTTCCAGCACCGGCGACGCCCAGCCCAGCTCAACCTAAACCCTACCCTCTTTTTTTGTAGGTCATAGTTGAAGGACGACAAGGAATCATGGAGAAGAAGAGACCATGGGAGACTTGTGTTTGAGAATGTATCAATTATTGAAGGTAATTGCAATTCCCTTTAATAATTCCTTTAAGTCTTCATCTTCCCAACACAACCAATTCCCTTTTTTCTTTCATTCCCCCATTTATAATTTATTCACTTCAATTACTACAACTTTTCTATCCCTTTCAGTTGTGTTTGATTGATAGTGGAATGGAAGCTCTCAGGCAGGCAAGAGATTTTCAACAATCTTCTCTAGGTTGTTTTAGTTTGAAGCTAAAGAGGTACATAATTTCTTTATTAATTCTTCCGTAAATATAACCTCATTTTATTTTTATTTTTATTTTTAGTTATAGTTTTAGTTAGTATATACTCCGTCCCACTCCACTGTGTACCTACTTTTTGGGCACGGGAATTAAGGAAAAGTAGGAGAGAGAAATAGGTGGATGAGGTGTTTGTAATTATGAAAAATTAAATAGGAGAGAGAATGAGTGGGAGGCATAGTTTAGGAGAGAGAATGTTGTGAGTGTAAAAGTAAAATAGGAGAGAAAATGATTGGGTGGAATAGTAAAGATTCTTTGCCATTTTGGACAGTTCACACTGAAGTGGGACGTTCCAAAAAGGAAATAAGTCCACACTGGAGGGGGGCGGAGGGAGTTTATATGTTGACATCTAAAAACTGAAATGAGACAATCATTTTGAATAGATCTATTTTATACGACATTCATTATGAGAGGGAGTGGAAATGATATTCTACGACTTCACAATTCATATACTCCCTCCGTCCCGTCCCATCCCATCCCTACTAAAGCTTCACCTTTTATCCAAAAGAGTATTTCATTTTAACACGATTTATTCACTTTTTTCTTTTTTCTTTCCAACACAACACAACCAATTTATGATTTATTCACTTCAATTACTACAACATTTCTATCCCTTTCAGTTGTGTTTGATTGATAGTGGAAGCTCTCAGGCAGTTTGAACAATCTTCTCCGGGTTGTTTTAGTTTGAAGCTAAAGAGGTACATAATTTCTTTATTAATTCTTCCGTAAATATAACCTCATTTTATTTTTATTTTTATTTTTATTTTTAGTTTTAGTTAGTATATATATATGTTGGCATCTAAAAACTGAAATGAGACAATCATTTTGAATAGATCTATTTTATACGACATTCATTATGAGAGGGAGTGAAAATGATATTCTACGACTTCACAATTTATATACTCCCTCCGTCCCATCCCATCCCTACTAAAGCTTCACCTTTTATCCAAAAGAGTATTCCATTTTAAGCTTCACATTTCCTATTTGCACAATTACTAAAGCTTCACATTTCTTTTTAAGCTTCAATTACTACAACATTTCTATCCCTTTCAGTTGTGTTTGATTGATAGTGGAAGCTCTCAGGCAGTTTGAACAATCTTCTCCGGGTTGTTTTAGTTTGAAGCTAAAGAGGTACATAATTTCTTTATTAATTCTTCCGTAAATATAACCTCATTTTATTTTTATTTTTATTTTTATTTTTAGTTTTAGTTAGTATATATATATGTTGGCATCTAAAAACTGAAATGAGACAATCATTTTGAATAGATCTATTTTATACGACATTCATTATGAGAGGGAGTGAAAATGAAATGAGACAATCATTTTGAAAATAGATCTATTTTAAGCTTCACATTTCTTTATCCAAAAGAGTATTCCATTTTAAGCTTCCGTTCCATTTTAAGCTTCACATTTACTAAAGCTTCACCTTTTATCCAAAAGAGTATTCCATTTTAAGCTTCACATTTCCTATTTGCACAATTTTTATATTGTGTTCCGTGAATATAGGTAAAAAAGAGAAAGATGTAATTTCTAAAATTTCATAAAGATAATCAAATTTTCATATTTCTTTTTTAATGTGTGAGAATACATTTTGTCTATATACATTCATATTATTTTTATGAAAAATTAATTCAACTTTCACTAACATTTTAATTTTATTTTTAGTTTTAGTGGTCAAATTAATTCAACTTTCACTAACATTTTCAATGGGAGGAGGTAATCTCCTATAAGGTTTCTAGATATATACAAAGATTGAGTTTGAGTTTCCTAATCTAATATAAAGATTGAGTTTCCTAATCTATACTCCCTCCGTCCCACCCGAATTTGGACAAATTTCCTTTTTGGGCGTCCCATCTGAATTTGGACAACCCAAAAAGGAAAGTTTATAATAATAAAAAAATGGGCATACCCCACTCACTCATTAACTCCACTCATTCTCCACCATACAATTTATTCAACCAACCACTATTAACTCCACTCATTCTCTCTCTTCATTTTCTACCACACATTTTTATTATCTTATTGTTATTTCTTAATCTCCGTGTAAAGTAACTTTGTCCAAATTCGGGTGGGACGGAGGGAGTATATAACAATATATACTTCTAATAGATTTGTCATCACAATTTTTTTTAATCAATTTTGCCACTAATAACAAAAACTATAGCTATGCATATTAAATCGACAACAAGGCCAACCCGAGATTGGGTCAAAAAAGCATCGACATAGGACCCAAACATGGTCGGGGCCAAATCTCAAGATGTATTATGTACTAATAATTATTAATGTGATATTTTACACTTGTTGCCTCTTTGATAATACACATTTCAATAGATAAATCATCAAGATTAAAATCCTCCCCTTTGCATATATTTTTAAATAAGAAATTAGGGACCCCAATTCATACATATGAACATAATTTTATTTATTTTTTCATATATTTATTGTAAGTAATATAAGTATAGTATATCTTATTTATAATTTTTTGGACCCTCTTCATATTTTTCAAATTTATTATATTTAATTTTTCTTTTATAATTTTGTAGGGATCTTCATATTTCCTCATTTATATTAGGCCAAAATATATTTATCCTCCTAAAGTATCCACCGATTTCACTTTGCACCCCCGTTTAAAAAGTCGGTTTGTTTAGTACCTAAACTTTCCGACTGTCCCACTTTGCACCTTGAGACTAACGAACGTTAAAAAAAAAACTAACGAAATTTATAATGCGCATATCATGTGAGTGCTGTTATTAGTTTTAACCTCAAAAAGAGAAGGGCTTAATGTAAAATAACTAACAAAATAAAATATATATCAAATCAAAAATACAATATTTATTATATTCCTTTATTTAATAACAAATAAGTAAATTTATTTTAAAAATAAATGATTTATTATTAAATAAATTTATAATTTAGTAATAAATTTTTACTAATAATTCTAACATCCATTAGAGAGAAAAAAACAAGTGCCAAATTTATAATTTACCTTATCACCATCACATCATGTTTACCTCCTTTTAATGAAGATAAGTAAATTTTCTTTATGAATGTTATTTTGCTTGTATGCATCTTCCAAAGATGCATCATAATTAAAAAGATAAAGTGAAAATTCATAAGTCTTTGATCAAAGTCTAATTAAATTAATTAAAAAAATAAAAATAAAATTAAAAATAAAATTAAAATATAATAATTATTTTGGACCAAATTTTGGATTTAAAAATATTTATTGTTAGTGTAGGAAAATTTAGCAAATCGAAGTCTCTTATTTTACATACTCTATTGCTACTCTTATTTATAAGCACTCAAAACAATTTGAGACCCTAATGATTTTTTATTTTAAATACTTCATCAATCACATAAAAAATGCATTTTGACTTATTAGCATTTTTAAGTAGCGTATTTTATTTGTTTGTACATGGCTTGTACAATGGCAAAATTGCACAATAACTAATTTCATATTTTAAAATGTGACATTTATTTTGTACAAACCAAAAGAGAAAGTGCAATGTTTATTATGGGACAAAGGTAATACTACATTTATTTCTTAAGGGCTCGTTTAATATTGGTTACATGAACTAATTTTAAGAAATATATTTGAGATTAAAGAAGCAATACATATATTTATTGAAAGTACAAATAAATAAGTATTTGTGACTTGTAAAATTATAAAAACAGTAAAAAATAATGAGGAGAAAGAAAAAAGAGCAATGAAATTCAATTGGAAGAAATGGAGGATTGCAACTACTATTCCTAAGGCCTAGTAGTAATTATAGGTGAGTCATCAGTCCAAATTTCAATAGTTAATTAATGATAACTTTTTGGAATATCGAGGTTGTTCGCACTATTTTTTCAAAATTGAAAATGCAAATAGTAGGACCCCACTTAAATTGTGTGTTTCACTTGTCAATTCCACTCACAACCCTTTTACCACTTACATTACTTTTGAATATAAATAACCTTTTTTTTTTTTTTTTTTTTTTTTTTTTTTAATTTTTGTGCCAAAAAAGGGTGAAGTTTTAATTGAGACATAAATCTCATAGGTGGGTATGTCTAGTACCTTGTTCTCTAACAAGTACCCATAAGCGTAATGTGCATCCCCATGCATATAATCATCTCTATAATTATCCATTACCAACTTATACTAGTTATTCACAATAACTATTGACACAGATTATTATAATAAACATGTAAAACATATAATAATCAAAATAAACATTCTCTAGATATAAATGGTAAAGACGATTACATAACGGTATTAACCATGAGTCAAAATAGTTATTAGTCTAGGGCATCAGACCAACAAAAATTTGTTTTCACATCTAGGTGCTCGAGCTCCAAATCCTGATGTGCCACCATTTCTAATAGCACTCTGATAGAAGTGTGTCTAACCACTAGCGAGAAAATATCATTGTAGTCAACGCCCTCCCATTGTGTGAAACCCCTTGCAACTACACGAGCTTTATACTTGACCCCCTCTGATGGTGACATACATTCTTCTTGAAGACTCACTTGCAAGTAACAATCATTCTGCCTCTGTCCTCTTGGTTAGCTCCTATATCGAATTCTTGTAAAGTGACTCCATCTCATCCCCCATAGCTGCATGCCACCGGGCAGACTCTGAATATGTAACTTCTCCCTTGAAAGTAGTGGCTCCGAAGAATCGGCTCCACCTCCTCAGCAACCTGAAGTGCATAAGACACCATGTCTTCAAAATCATACCTCACCGGAGGTTTCCCGAAATTAGCTGGTCTAGACCTCTCTTGAGCTAACCCATATTCCTTGAAAACTGGTGATGAACTTTCTGGTGCTTCTATTTCTGACGGTAGATCCTGATGAACATCTGACTGTGGACTGCTCAACTCTGAAGTATCTTGTAGCTCCACTTGTTTATCAACACTACCAACACCTGATAAAACCACATATCTCATTATAGGGTTAGGCACAAAGTTTTCATCAAAAACAACATTCCTGCTTATTATTACTCTACCCTCTGATAGAGACCAAATCCGGTATCCATTGACACCGTCCCCATAACCCATGAAGACTCCATTTTTAGCCCTCGGCTCTAACTTCCCATCATCAACATGATAATACGCATTACAACTAAAAGCCCTTAAATTAGAATAATCAACAGGTTTACCTGACCATATCTCATTGGGAACTTTGAGACTGATACCTGTATGTGGTCCACGATTTATCAAGTAACATGTTGTACTAACCGCTTTGCCCAGAATCGCTTAGACAACACTGCATTGTGGTGTACCTCTGATAGTGAGATGCCTAGAAATCCCCACTTGCTTACAGAACTCATCGAACTCAGCACTACAGAACTCCAACCCATTATATGTCCGGAGTCGCTTGATCTTCTTCCTTGTTTGATTCTCCACTAATGTCAACCACTATCTGAAATTGGTGAGAGTTTCACTCTTGTGCTCCATAATAATTACCCAAGTCTTCTTCAATTAGTCATCAATCATAGACAAGAAATACCTGTGACCCCTCAATGATTCATATCGTGAAGGTCCCCAACAATCCGAGTGAATGTAATCCAGACTGCCCTTCGTTCTATGAACCCCCTTAGAATACTTGCTTCGCTGCATCTTCCCAAGTACACAATTCTCGCAGAACTTTAGGTCCTTGACCTTATGGCCACACAGAAGACCACGATTAGCTATTGTCTGCATCCCTCTAATGCTCATATGCCCAAGCCTAATATGCCACAACTTGATCATATCCTCCTTGACTACCTCATTATGCAACCAATACTTTCCAAGAAAGTGTCTTTCCTTGGAGGAAATACAAGGAGCCCCCCTTAAGGCCTCTCAGAATCACTTCAGAACATTTGCAGACATAGACTGCTCAACCTTTACCTTTAAAACTACACCCTTTGCTGTCGAGCTGACTAAGAGATATCAGGTTCTTCGTCATCTGTGGAACATGCCTCACATCGATCAAAGTGCAGAACTTACCATCATGAGTCCGCAGCTTGATAGAGCCAATACCAATCACCCTGCAAGTAAAACTATTGGCCATTTGAATATTACCACCATCTACCTGCTTATAGGTTGTAAACCACTATTTCTTCTAACTGATATGATAAGAAGCCCCATAATCAAGAATCCACGCAGCCGACTGTTTCGCAGATTCTTCTATCACTAGAGCATAATCCCCGTCAGAGCTGCTCGTATCTACTGTAGCAGCATTAGCTTCATTGCGATTTGGAGGCTCGCCTCGCTTCTTTCTAGGACAATTTGTCTTCCAATGTCTCTTCCCATTGCAGTAATTACAAATATCATCAGGTTTTGGGCCCCTGTTGCCAGAAGACTTTTTCTTCTTCTGTTTATTGCTAGAACCCATGCTGCCTTTCGCAACTAAACATGCCATCTGATTATCTGTAACACTATTATCGCTTGCCTTACGACGTAAATCTCTAGTCTTGAGCGAAGATTTCACCTCCTCTATAGTCAATGTCTCCTTACCACTGATACTAGAGTCAACATAGTGCTCATATGATAAAGGAAAAGAAACAAGAAGCATTAATGCAGCATCCTCATCAGCAGCCTTAGCATCAATATTATGCAGTTCAAGTAATAAAAATATAAATCTATCTAGGTGATCATATCTGCCTCTTCCTTCTCTGCTACCTTCTTCACTTTCTCTGAACCTTCTGCTGTTGCAGCCGCGACAGCACCGGTGGGAACGGGTTCTGCTTTGCCTTTTGAATCCTGATGATTCCCGATTGCAGCAGCCACCGGAGCCCACAATCCCTTGTCTCTCACCAAGGCTTTCATCTTGATTTGTCAAAGAGAAAAACTATTCTTCCCATTAAACTTGTCGCGACCGGTGATTCAATTCCTGATCCCATCTCCTTCTGCAGCGGAACAACCCTAGACCTTCCTCAACTTGACCGGCTCTGATACCAGTTTGTTAGTTCAGAGTCTATGTAGAAGATAGAAAATAAGCAACAATCACTACACACAGATATACGTGGTTCACCAACTTGGCTACGTCCACGGGCAGAGAGGGAGAGAATATTATTATCTTCTGAAAATCAACAGATTACAATCTTTAATCTAATGCACGAATTCTTGGCAAATAATTCACAAGTGCAAACCCTAGATCTAGAAAACATATGAGCAAAAGGAACTACAAACATGTTTGTGGGTAGGCTCTATTTACATGCCTACTCCTAACCATGCAGGGTTTTGTAACCCTGAGCCAAATCTGTCGCAGGAAAGCCCAAAATCGACATAGGGCGCGATCGCCCCTGTTGAGGGCATGATCGCCTCGTCCGCCCAGAAAGCCAGCGCGCGATCACCCCGAATTGGCGCGCGATCGCTCCCTTTGTCCAGAAACTTGGCGCGGTCGCGCGCTCCATACTGCGCGGTCGTGTCAGGAATTTAAAATTTTGGTTGTTTAATCTCCTAATTTAGGCGTCCCCGACTTAGATGACACCAAACCCAACACACCTTTCCAAAGATGCATCATAATTAAAAAGATAAAGTGAAAATTCATAAGTCTTTGATCAAAGTTTAATTAAATTAATAAAAAAAATAAAAAAATATATAATAATTATTTTGGACCAAATTTTGGATTAAAAAATATTTATTGTTAGTGTAGGAAAATTTAGCAAATCGAAGTCTCTTATTTTACATACTCTATTGCTATTTATAAGCACTCAAAATAATTTGAGAGCCTAATGATTTTTTTTTTTAAATACTTCATCCGCCACATAAAAAAAAAAAGCATTTTGACTTGTTAGCATTTTTAAGTAGCGCATTTTATTTGTTTGTACAAGGTTTGTAAATGGTAAATTGCACCATAACTAATTCATATTTAAAAATGCGACAACTATTTTGTACAAACCAAAAAAGAAAGTGCAATGTTTATTACGGGTAATACTACTTTTATTTCTTAAGGGCTCGTTTAATATTGGATACATTAACTAATTTTAAGAAATATATTTGAGATTAAAGAAGCAATGCATATATTTATATTTATTGAAAGTATAAATAAATAAGTATTTGTGACTTGTAAATTATAAAAACGATAAAAATAATGAGGAGAAAGAAAAAAGAGCATTGAAATTCAATTGGAAGAAATGGAGGATTACAATTACTATTCCGGCCTAGTAGTAATTACAGGTGAGTCATCGGTCCAAATTTCAATAGTAAATTAATGATAACTTTTTGGAATATCGAGGTTGTTTGCACTGTTTTTTCAAAATTGGAAGTGCAAATAGTAGGACCCACTTAGGGGGTTTTTGTTTTTTTTAAGTGATAAGTTAAATCTGATTTCGCCTTAAAAATGAATGATTAAGAGGCAAAGAATCGAAAACCGACGAATTCGAATTGGATAAGTTATTTGATTTTTGTATAAATTCATTATCCGAAATGCTAAAAAATTAAAAAAATTAAAAAAAAATAAAAAAACCCAAACGTAAATGCAGTGAACAGTAAACGGTTTAAAAAAAAATTAACATAAACCAAGCATGAACAAGGCGTTTTAAGAGGCTTTCAAGACATTTTTACCTCTTAAAAATCAGTGGCTTTTAAGAGGCATTAAGGCTGAAAAAAAAAAACAAACACACTTAAAGTGTCTTACCTCTTAGAATTAAGTGATCCACCTCTTAATAAGAGGTAAAATGAAAAAACAAAAGCCCCCTTAAATTGTGTGCTTCACTGGTCAATTTCACTCAAACCCTTTTCCCACCCATATTACTTTTGAATAGTATTATGAATTCATGCTAGCTGAAATGAAGTATGCATGTCATTTTTTACTTTAATCTAGGAAACACATATCCATCCATCCCAAAAAGTTTGTTTTATTTTGAATTATTTATCAATATAATTAATAATTAATTTATAAAAAAATATTAGTTTCATTAATTTATATAAGTTTGTTATTGATCGTTTAGTTTATATTCTTGTAATGTCTGAAATTAAAATATAAAACTCTATATTATTTTTAAAATATTAATTTGATTTTATAGTATATGTATGTATATATATATATATATATATATATATATATATATATATATATATATATAAATATATATTGACATCTAAAAACTGAAATGAGACAATCTTTTTTAATAGATCTATTTTAATAATCAGGGCTCTAGTAGTCTTTTTTAAATTGAATAGATATTATTTTTCAAAATATTAATGTGACGTCTTTAAAGTACTAAAACAAAAGACAAGGCTCATCCACAAATTCATGAAATACAGCGGATCCATGTTGTAACTAGTGGGTGCGACGACACCTACTCAAATTTCAAAATAATTTTTTAGTAATTTTTACCTCGAGTTTTTATATTTATATTAATTGGTGCACAATTTTAACTAAACTTGCTTGTAGTTTAGATGGTAAAGTGTTTCCATTGTCAAAATTGGTCATGCTTCAATTCCTGGTAGCCATGTGGATTTTAATATTTTTTAGCTTCTAATATTATAAATGTATTTTTTTCTTAATGTCTTATTTTGAAAAGATAAATCCAAAAAAATAAATAAATATATATTATAACAGGAAAAAAGAAAATGTCGATTGGAGGAAGATAAAAAATTAAAGAAAAGCATAGCAGACAATTGTGCAAAAGCAAAGTTTGAGGACCATTTGTGTACTCATGATAATGTACAAGGACTAATATTTATACCCTTACTTTATTTTCATTTCTAACCTATGTGTTCTCAGTAATTTAAACAACTTAATAGCTTGCCGTGTACTTTTTATATTTTCTAATAACAAAGGTTTTTTGATGCGCGGTTCGATTCAATAAAAAAATAGGGTTATAAACAAACTGTGAGTGTTGATGTTACGAACCGTCAATATTAATGTTACAAACTGCAAGGGTTAATGTTGTAAATTGCAAGTGTTAATTTGCAAACTATTACTGTTAATGTTACAATCTCCAATTTTTTTGCAGTACTTTACTTAGTTTATTTTTTGTAAACAAAGGCTTTTCCCGAACAAATGTTAGTGTCAATGTTATAAACTGTCATTGTTGATGTTTCCAAATGTCAATTTTTAACAGGAATTTTTTTACTTAGATTTATTATAAGATTTTCAAACTCGCACTTTTAACACTCAAACTTGAAATTTTAAAACTCAAGCTGACATTTTTTTAACTGAGAACTAGCACTTTTTAACATTAAATTTCAATTTTTAAACACTTCAAACTGACACTTCTTAAACACTCAAACAGTCACTTCTTCAAACCTGCTTTTCTTAAACACTCAAACTGACACCTTTTAGACCCTTAAGGAAGCTATAGAAAAACCAAAAACAGGTTGTGTGGGCAAATGGTGTCCGAATCCAAAACAACGCTATCTTGACAGCAAGAATGCTGTCAAGATGGTTGCGGAGATTAAACAACTACAAATTGAAGGTAAAGATTATGTTCGTTCAACCAAACCCGCTCTTCCACCATCAAAGTTAACTGGAGCACTGTCTAATGACTGTTCTACGGACTTCAAAACTAGGTCCAAGATTATGGATGACATTATGAAGTCTCTCAAGGATGATAAGATTTGCATTATTGGGGTATGCGGTTCAGGTGGTGTTGGTAAAACAACATTGATGCATGAACTTCGTGAAAGGGTAAAACTGAATAATTTATTCCATGAAGTTGCCATGGTCACTGTGTCCCAAAATCCAGACCTTTCCGATATTCGATGTAAACTTGCAGAGATGTTGGGCTTAACCGGTGTTAAGGATATGAAAAATGAAATTGCAGCAGCTGATGAGATTCTTAAGAGGCTGACAGGAAAAGGTAGAAGAACACTGGTGATACTTGACGACATTTGGAATGAAATCAACTTGGAGGAACTTGGAATTCCAGTCGGAAATAACCCAGATTGCAAAGTTGTACTCACATCAAGACAATTTCGTATCTGCACTCAAATGAAAGCTCATACAACAATACCAGTAGCAGTCATGCCTCCTGAAGAAGCATGGCACTTGTTCAGGAAGACTGCTGGGGATTGCGTGGAGAGTGATGATCTAAAGGGGATTGCGAAAAAAGTAGTGGATGAATGTGGAGGTCTACCCATAGCTCTCGTAACACTTGCAAAAGGACTGTCAAATAAGGATATTAGAGTATGGAAGGATGCTCACAATCAACTAAGGGAACATAGTGTGACGAGAATTCCTGATATGGATAAAAAGGTGTATTCGAGCATAAAGATGAGTTATGACTTTTTAGCAAGCGAACAACCAGAAGCCATGCCATTACTTTTTCTTTGCTGTCAACATCCAGAAGATGCTGCAATTAAAGTCGAGAATTTGGCCAGATATTGTTTGGCGCTACGATTATTTAACACCGTTGATACACTCGAAGGTGTAAGAAACATCGTTTGCTCGTTAATTGAACACCTAAAATGTTGCTTCTTCCTAGAGGCAATGCATGTTGATGATGATCTCGACTCGTACGAAGTCGTTAAAATGCACGACATAATAAGAGATGTGGGCTTGAAGGAAGGAAGAGACAGACTATTTATGCAGATTATGAATCGAGATAAAGATGATGTTTATAAGCTTGGAACTTGTGAAGCTGCTGATTACCGAAATCTCAAGATCTTAGTGCTGTCACGTGTTGATGGTGGTCTCCTAAATAAAAGCTTTCTTTTGCAGATGGAAGAATTGACCGTTCTTGAATATCATCCTGAGGACAGTGATTTGCCGCTACCTGATTTTGAAGGCCTGACAAACCTACGGATGCTATCTCTTGAATATGCAACGCTTGATAAAGACACTCTGTCAAAAATTGGAAGGCTAACAAAATTGGAAATTCTGAGCTTTAGGCACTGTAATGAAGAAGTTGGCCCATTCCCACGTCAAATAGGGAACCTTAGCAATCTAAAGTTGTTGGACTTGAGGTTTTGGAATAGTGAAGGATCATATCAAATACCAAGCGGTATCTTGCTAAAATTGAATAAGTTGGAGGAATTGTATTTTGAGAATACTATTTTCGGGAACACTTGAAGATGATGAAGTAGGGATCGAAGGAGAAAGCGACCAATATATTGCACAGTTTGAAATGTTGACTAATTTAAGAGCTTTACAGATTAACCTGTTGGACTCTATGGAACTGCTTGATTTACACTTCTGTTTCAAGAAGCTGCAAAGATTTTGTTTTCGTACAGTTGGAGAGGAATATTATTTTTCCAGAGATGAAAGAACACTTATTTTAAAAAAGGTGAGTATAGAGAGGATTTTAGAAGACAAGGTTGAGTCCATTGTAAGGAGGACTGAGCAACTTGGATTAAGCAAGATAGATGATTTGACTGATCCTCTTAAAATCGAAAAGTTTGTGAGCTTGCGGGAACTAGAGTTGCGTGAATGTGAGCACCTAGAATATCTTATCTCTGATGTTGGAGGAAATAGTAGTGTCTTCACCAAGTTGGAAACTTTGAAGTTATGGAATATGAGTGGGTTGACTGAGTTATGTCATAATGGAAACCTTCCGGCAGGTTCATTAAGAAACCTGAGAGAGTTGTCTTGCGATAATCTACCCAAAATGTGTCACTTATGGGTGGGTCCCACTGACTCTTTGTGCTTGGTCAACCTTACAGAGGCTAAATTTCAAGGGTGTGGGGCATTAGAAAATATCTTTCCCCACTCAGCTGCTAAATGTCTCGTACAGCTCCAAATACTAGAGGTATTTGACTGTCAGATGTTGAAAGGAATAGTATCAAGTGGAGAAAAGGAAGCTACCAGAAGAGGAGGAGAAATAAAAGAAGAGCCCGCTGATTTAATACTCCACTTCCCCAAGCTGAGAAAACTGTTCATTCATGGTTTACAAAATCTTCGAGGCTTTTATAACCTTGATGAGGATTATGATGGTAGCAGGGTACAACCTCTCTTCAGCCCTTTGGTACGTTTCTCCTTTCCGAAGTATAATTTTTTACCCCAAATTTTTATGGAGAAAATTATCTTTTTCGTCCCTAAAGTACTTTAAGTTTTACCTTTTCGTCCCTAAATAATTTTGTTTTACCTTTTCATCCTTGACCTATCGTTTTAAGGATGATGTAGTCCCTCCAGTTAATGGGCGTTTAATAATCCGTTAAAACATGGCTCGGTATGCAAATTTTCGTCAATTTATGGCTGTTTAACGGAATTTGTTAGAGATCTTGTTAATTCACGATGTGTCGTGCACATGATCAACAAATTCGTTAATTTGAAGTTGTTTTAGTTACTAAGGAGTTCAATGTAAAATTTTGAAAAAGATGGTAAATTAATAAGCACTCCCCCACAAAAATATTACACCCAGCCCCCACCCTCATCCCCTCCCCACCCCACCATTACATCTCCCTTCACCAGAGTGCCATCCATCACTCTGGTGAAGGGACATAAGCAATTACCAATTACTGGATGGCCCAACCTTACATAGTTATCTATTTTTGTTAGCATTTATGTTGAGTATGCTAATTTCTCACTTTAACCGTTTGTATATATAGTAAATTAATCTAATTGGCTGAATGTAAATATGACAATGACAACTATCAAGAAGTTATTTTTTTAGGTTTTCCAAGGGCGCTTGATTCCAGGTATTAATGTGACTAATAGAACTGACTTGGCAGGTTATGTTACCTAGCATGGAAGATTTCCATGTTATTAGATTGGACCAACTGAAGCAGATTGTGGGGGGAAGAATCGTAGCAATTCCCAAGTTCGTTGCATCTGATTGGCTACAAAATCTTGAAGTTATAGAGGTACACGAATGTGCTTCATTAGAATCAATTATTGATTTTGAGGGGATGGCAGAAAGTGCACATGTTGTAACACTGGGTAAGTTGCAACAAATTATCCTGGAAATGTTGCCGAGCCTAACATGTATTTTTCGCTGCAAAATGCAAGATATTTCTATTCCAAAACTACAGGCCATTACAGTATATAGTTGCCAAAAGCTTAAGAATCTTGTTGCATCTAATTTGATTATGCTGCTACAGAATCTCAAAGAAGTGGACCTATCTTATTGTGAAACGTTAGAAACAGTGTTTGACTTTGAGGGATTGGAGGTTATGGGAGAAGATGAATGTGCTATACTCAATGAGCTGCAAGATATTGAACTAAAGAACTTACCAAAGCTAGAGCATGTATGTAGGCTGGTTCCCAAAGAAATTCATGTTTTCCAAAACCTTATAAATCTGACCATGGATAATTGTGGCAGTTTGGCTTACTTATTTTCATCATCCATGGCCCAAATGCTTGAGAAACTTGAAAAATTGATTATACGGAACTGCGAGTCTATAAAGGAAGGTATTACAATGAATACAGAGTGCCATGAGAAGAAAATTGTGTTTCGTTCCTTTAAGAATTATAGCGCTTCATAATTTGAAAAATCTTTCGTCGTTTTGCTCAAGTGACCAACTGGAGTTTGAGTTCCCGTCACTGGGTAAAGTTTCCATTATTGACTGCCCTGAGATGAAGACTTTCTGTTACGGACATCTGACAGCAGAAAAGCTTCATAGCGTCGAGTTTAATTCACGGGGGAACTGTGAATGGAAGGGTGATCTCAATCAGACTGTACAACACTTGAATGCAAGGTACGTCATGTTTGTACAAATAAAGTTATACTAATTGTTAGTTATGGTTTCTATATGGAATGTAAATGTAAATGATATGCATTGTTCAAACTGTACGGTTTCATTTTTCGCTTTGCTTTTACTGAAATTTAGTCAATCAAATGACCAGTTATAAGAAGGAAGATGAGACAGTTGCCGTTAATGTATCCGAAGATGGGGATGGGGATGGGGATGAAAATGCTCGGTGCAGTAATCAGGTATTTATCTTTCTTTGTCTTCCCATACATATACATGTCCTCTTAATTAGCATCTCAATGAAAATAACTAAAAAAGACAAATTGTGTATAACGGCATGCTTGAGTTTTGGCTTCTCTATTTCACTTGTACTTTTGATGTGCAAACAAATTTAGGTTTTGAAGCTCCCTTAGATTTTAACATAATCTCGTACAAATATTATGACCATTTCCTTTTGAGTTATTTGTTGGTTAAGGACTAGATCACTGACGAAAGTGATCGATATCAGCTACAGACTATAGCAGTATGGAGGTTTGCTTGTCAATAATTATGTACACATACATGTTTCTTGTTCCCTGTTCTCACTTTTGCTTGGTAGGGATGGGATTAATATGAAAAATTTTAACATTTGGGACCTTTTCTTTGTTGCGGTGCATTTTACAGTGTTGATGGATTTAGTGCAATGGTAGAACAATTCTAGATAGTAACAGACTTGGATCGTAAATGGATTTTGTTGAGAGTTCATCTATGTTTCTTTATCACATATTCACGGCTAACTCTTAGTAAATGAGTATTACTCTTCTTTATTGCCTTATAAGAACTTGGCATCCTACTGCCATCAACGTGCAGTGAGAAACATTTAGATTTTTGGATTAAAAAGTGAAATGTTGTTCTTTTTGGGACAGAAGGAGTCGAAAATTAGTTAGAACCTCACAAGCAAAAGGTTCTATGATTTTAAAAGACCCACTAGTGTCAGCCATCTTGCTGAAATGAAAGCGTTACTTACGACAGTATTTGACTAACTCACTAAACCTCAAATGACAGCAAGAGTCTGAAATACAAGAATTTATAAATGAGGAATCTGACTAGTTACAATGTTGAGTCTCAGGTTTTGGATCATAGTGACACTAGCAGCAGCAGCAGCAGCAGCAGCAGCAGCAGCGGCACTCATCCAGAGCAGGTACAACATTCTTTGTTTGTCTTGAGTGATTAGACATATGTTATTTTTCTCTCATTAGAAATCCTGACTTATCTGTCAAAATATTCACAGGGAACTCTTCCCGAGTTGATTACCGAAGAGTTTCACCCCAAAGCTTCTGCAAAGAACACATCTCACTTTACTTCCTCTCCATCGGCATTAAAGGATACCCAAGATTCTACTAATTCATCAAGCGCTGGTTCAAGAAAAAATGCATCCCCCAGTCTTACTGAAGATGTTCTCACAACATCTACAGAAATGCCTCTTCGTCCCAAAGCAGAGAAAGCGTTATCTGATTCATTGTCTGACCCAGATGACCGTAAAAGTAGTAGAATTCCGGTTCAAGGAGTCTATGTTAAATCCAAAATGAAGACAACTTTTGAGGAAATACTGAAGGGAAATCCTAACTTTCTCTCGGCTCTTCGCGTGAAAACGGCTGTAATTAAGACTGTACTTGTAGAAACCGCAATCAACTGCCTTGAAACCCTTCGTCAAGGTGGCATAACTTCAGAGCAGTTGGCATATGTCAGGGATTCTCTAGATGATTTGGCAGTCAATGGTTTAGATATAGCTTGGCTCGAAAAAGACTACCAGAGGGCAAGCATTGTGTTGGATGAGGAAAAGGTAGTTTTGTGGGGTGCAGAATTAGCTAGGTTGGAGAGGGAGAAGGCGGAAGATGAGGCTGCATTCCAAATGGCTAAGGAAAAGTTGGAGGCATCAACGGCACTACGAGATGCTTTAAAAGTTAAGTTTGATGGTTTGAAGCAAGGATTGGAAGCGAGGAAGAAGCTTTTGGTGGTGGATTTGATATGAAAATAATTTCTTTTTAAATACTTTATCCACTAGTCTCATAAAAATATCATATTTAATTTGTCAACATTTTAAAATAATATTATGTTTTATTTATTTATATATGACTTGCACAATAGTACAATTGTACTAGAATTATTTTCATTTTTTTAAATGCAATATTTATTTTGTAACAACTTTAAAAAGAAAGTGCAATATTTATAATAAAAAAATTGAGATTGAAACTGATGTGAATAAATAAAATATTATCCAAGTGTCAAGCAAAGTACGAATAACATGGGTAACTCAGCAATAAAGTAGCGTCATACGTGGATAAGTCAACTTTAACGGTCAAACCACCATACCGCCATTTTGGGGTCAAGCGATTTGAAAGGATAACGAGGACAAGATAAGGGGGAGAGGAGCGAGATCATTAATTATATCGAGATGGTCAAAATGGAGAATAGGCGAAATCATTACATTCGGCGAGATGGGAATCTCGCTCACTTTCCTAAGATCCCATTATTGTGCAAGTAAAGTCCGGCGAGATGATCAATCTAGGCGAGATGGGGATCCCGCCTAATAGGTATCTGGTACTTCATTAAATGTGGCTCAATAAAGGAGGGACCATCTCTGACACAAAGGTTAGCATTAAATGAGACAAGAGACAGCTACTACTGCAGTCGTCCCAAAATCCCATAAAACGAGGAAAAGTCGGCTAAAGTTGGAGGGAGCTAATCAGAAGGATCACATCAACTTATAGTATCATGATATCACCCTATCAGATATCATCTTATCACCTTATCATGGGAAGAGGGTATAGCTTGCAGGTCAAGTAAGCCATTTTTTCCTACTCTCAAACTCTCTTCATTTCAGTTTTGAGCTTATTCCATAACAGATACTTACTCTCACACCGGAGGAGCTTTAGCCGGAGAAGCCCCTGGCTTAGCTTACGGTGTTCATCGTGCAGGCATTGAGTGGACGATCATGCCAGATTTCCTTACGAGGAGACGACATAGGGTGCAGTTATCAGAGCTCGTTTTCTGGTAGCATCAGAAACAACATTAATTACATTTTTATTATAATTACAAATAAATAAATATATGTAAGGGGTTCAAGGGAATTTTTGGGATAATGACGGGAGAAGATGCAAAGAATTTTTGGGATTCATCCGCAGATAACAATGAAGAAACATCAGATACTAGTATTGCATGGTTGGATAAGGTCAAAGTTGTTGAGAGTGCTGCAAATGGCATCAAGGAATAGAGAAACCAAAAACGGGGTGTTTGAGCAAGTGGTATCCGAATCCAAAACAGCGCTACCTGCTGAGTAGGAATGCTGTAAAAAAGGCACAAGAGATTCCACAACTAAAAATCCAAGGTGAAGAATATGTCCATTCAACAAAACCTCTTGTAACTCTTTCAAAAGCGTTGTCAAATAAGGGTATTAAAATATGGAAGGATGCTCATTATCAACTCAAAGAACACAGTGTAACAAGAATTCCTGATATGGATAAAAAGGTGTACTCGAGCATAAAGATGAGTTATGACTTTTTAGCAAGGGAACAACCAGAAGCCATGCCATTGATTTTGCTTTGCTGTCAGCATCCTGAAGATGCTGCAATCAGTCGAGAATTTGGTCAGATATTGTCTGGCATTACGGTTATTCAAAAATATTGATACCGTCGAAGATGTAAGAAACATTGTTTTCTCGTTAATCGAACACCTGAAAAGTTGCTTTTTACTAGAGGCAATGTATGTTGATGATGAGACGTGGACTTGAAGGAAGAAAGAGACAGAGTATGATCAATGAAGTTTGTGAACCAAGCAAATAATGATGTTTATAAGCTGGGAACTAATGAAGCTGCTGATATTCCGAATTTCAAGATCTTAGTGCAATCAAAAGTTGATGGTGGCCTCCTAAATAAAAGCTTTCTTTCGCAGATGGAAAAACTGGCTGTTCTTGAGTATTTTCCTAAGGACAAAGATCATCAGCTACCTGCAATTGAAGTCATGACAAACCTACAGATGCTATCTCTTGAATATGCAACACTTGATGAAGAGACTCTGTCAAAGATCGGAAGGCTAACGAAATTGGAATTTCTGAGCTCAAAGGACTGTTCTAAAATTGGACCTTTTCCGCATCAAATAGATGAACTTAGCTTGTTGGACTTGAGGTCTGTGTATGGGAGATCACATCCAATACCAAGTGGTATCTTGCCGGAATTGAATAAGTTGGAGGAAATGTATTTTGGAGATTTTTTTTTTTTCGGGAACACCTGATGAAGATGGTGACAAAGGTATCGAAGGAGAAAGCCACGGACGTATTTGATGTTGCCAGGAATTTCCTCAAGCAGCAACACGACCGTTGTAGTCCAATCGTGATAGCTCCGGCTCCTTCTTCTCGCCTACACACAAGCAAACGTGACTGGACCGGGGGCGGCTCCGGCGTATGCCCCTCCGGCGTGAGGATAAGCAACTGTATGGGCAAAGTAAATCTGAACAACGGAAAGGTGTTTCGTGGGTGTATGTGAACGTACCTTGACATTGAAGACAATCCCTCATATATATACCCCTTCCCACGTGCCATGCACATGATACCCTTACGTTCCATGCCTCATTCCACGTGTCATCACTCTATTGGTCAATCATGGGAATAAACTCAAAGCATGTGATCACTTTTCCCAATGCTCAACCGTTTAATGGGTCCCACTTCATAGATATTTATATGTCGCCTCTTACATACCGCACTCAATAAGCTTTATCTCTCGCCGGATACGGTTGACCATGCATTGTGTCGCCACGTCCCATTTTCTCGCGGGCTTACCTCATTATCTTGCTGTTTATCAATATCTCGCCATTCTCCTCACCTTATCTCGCTTTCGCTACCTTGAGCTCCCCTTTTATTGAATGTTGGCGGGATATCCTCCGACATACTTTCCCGCGAACCACACCTGGGCTACCTTTATCACCATCTTCTTCTTGGGCCTATACCCGCTTTGGGCCTACTTGATCATTTCCCGCTTATGGACTTGGCCCAGGCCGACCATTATTTTTGGGCAGCATCAGAAGCCCCTAAGTTTGAGGCGAGATTCATTTATGGTCTCGCCAAAAACTTGATGTTCATTGTCTCGCTTTTCCGCGCCATACAATTCCTTCTCCAAGAAGCTAAACCGTTATTGACCCCTATCAATACACGTGTCTCCTTCCTGATGAGCCCTCAATATTCAATGTGCCGTCATTTGGGAACTGTGCCAAATCATGAGAGGGAAAATTTTTTTAAAATTTTTTTTTACCCCAACCGTCACATCAATCAATTCGTCCCTTATTTTGCCTTTCATATAAATACTTCTTTCTATCCCCAATCTTACTTTTTACTCTCTCATTCTCACCCCAAATTCCGGCAACTCAAGCTTTCAATTCCGACGAGCTTCTCTCCGTTTTCCCCCATTTTTTACTGATTCCTTCCCTAGAATTGTTTCTTGCCCACTATTTCGTTCATCCTTTGATATTTGAAGTTGATTTGGAGTCTCATTCCTCGTTTCCCAGGATTCCGTTCAAATATTCTGGCGATTCTTCATCTTCTCCGGCCGTTCTTCATTTTTACTAGGTAATTTTTTCAAAACCCTTCATATTCTTTGACCCCTCACATTTTGATCTTTCATTTTTGCCCAACTATTTGAGCTTTGTTATTCCCCTTTGTCCGTCCCTTCAATTTTTTTACCAAATTACCCTTCATGGCGAGATACAAGAATTGCGCTAGGCGGGTTAGGTACGGTAGATGTCAAGTTTCAGGCGGCTTATATAGACGCCTGCGAACTACTTGGGCGAGATTGCCCAAGGCCGACATAGTTAGGCTACTTGTTGAAAATTGGGTAGATCCCTCGGTAATTGACTCTCTTGAGATCCAAGGCCGCTTTTTTCTTCCCCCTTCAGCGCCTATGTCCCATATTTTTACTTCCCATAAAGAATTGGTCCCATTTATCAAAGATAAGTATGACCCCAATTTAAGCGACTCTTCTGAATCCCACTGTGTCGCTGACCCTTTTTCCAAACGTAGGATGCATTATAAATCTGTCCTTTCTTCTTCTTCTTCCAGTGATTCCCGCGAGATGGCCGATCAAGTGACCTCCTCTCCCGCAGCGACATCCAGCAATCCCCCTTCCACCGGGGTTCAAAATCTGAATTTAACCGAAGGTAACTTTTTTTATCAATCCCGCTCATGCTGAGGCGGGATCTTCTCTTGCACCAGACACAAGTTCCCTCATTCCTAACCCCATTACTACTTGGCACACCCTTTATCACATAGACCATTCCATCTACCATATATCTGATTACCAAGGAAATACCTCTCTCAAACACTTAAGAGAAATGAGAGACGGCATAGTTGTTTTTCCTTCCTAATTTAAGGCTGGTCTTAGAATCCCCTTAGACCCTTTTCTTTGTGAGTTTTTATATAAAGCCCAAGCTATGATCACAGAAATTCACCCCAACGCCCTTAGGATCATTACCACTTTCATTGCCATCTGTCGCGCCTTACGAAAGGAACCCACTGTTACATCCTTAGTCACTTTATTCAAAGGATATAAGCAAACCAACAAACTTGAGGACGGGATAGAAGAAACCCGCCTTTCCCTCCAGTATCAGCGAGGCCCCAAAGTCCTTACTCCTTTGCCCGCCAAAGTTCATGAATGGTTGAGCGACCTACTATTCATTGTTTCTCGCGTGGGGTGGTCTCATCCCGCTGATCTCCACCCCTTCAAACCCCAAGTTGAAACCCGAGATGCTTCTGTTGCTGGCGACAATGCCCTATGTGCCGCCATTCGTGCCCTTGTTACTCTCCCCTTAGATTCTCCTGATGGTACTCCCCAACCTCTCATCTCCTGGAGGGGCATTTTGCGAGATAGAGCCCTTCTTGACCAAGTTGGGATTGCAGACAATTTACCCCTCATCCCGCCGCGGGTTCCGATAAGTCACGTTTACTTTGATGGATGGGAGCGGCATACGGACAACAAATACGCTCATGAGTGCCAGTCTTGCAAGGGTACTCGTAATTGTTCTGCCATGAATACTGTTCTTTGTATGTCTCTTCTTTAACCTTATTCTTTTTTCCATTTGGCTTATACTTGAATAACTCTAACTTTTAACTTCCTTTTTCTTTGTTTCCAGATCACCGAGCCAAGTCAATGGAAAGTCGCCAAATCGCCAACCTGGACACTGACAAGAGAAGGAAGAGACTTGCCAGTGCCCGCGATGCTGCTCTCGGCCTCCTTCCTGCTAACCTTCCACTGCCGCTATCCCGCGATGGCAAAGACACAGAAGAGATTGCCTTGGAGAAAGCCCAAGGTTCATCCAAAGCCAAAGCCAAGCCTACTAATCCTGACACTCGAGCAAAGCGACAAAAAAGACTTGCTGCGGTTTTACCCAGTGTCGCTCCTCCTGCTTGTGACGACCCCAACCCTAGGCACTTAATTTAAATATTAAATTATATGCTTTTAATATTTATGTCATCTTTATATGTTCAATTATATCTTTATATTCTTAAATTAAGATAAATTGGGTGAAAAGTAAATTGAGGAACTTATGAGAATTTATTGGACATTAAATAAAGAAACTAGGGGAAATAATAAAAATGGGAAAGTGCTAAATAAATGGGGAGGTTAAATGAGTAGGATGAATTAGTGGGATAAGGTTTATTTTAAATTAAATTGGGTAGGGTGAAGCCTTGGATTAATTTCCCATGGGGGGCCAAATTACTCCCTTTCCCCTCCTTGTGCCAAGTGTCTCCTTCTCCCTCAACTCTCTTACTACCCCTCCCTTCTCCCTCCTTCCCCTTCATTTCTCATTCATCTTCAACCTAGAGGAAGTATAGAGAAATCCTCCATTGAAGCTTCCACTCCCTAAAGCTTTGAAGTCAAGACATTCTTCACCAAAAACCAAGTCTAGGAGCACATTTGAAGATTGATCATCTTGGGGAACTCATCTAACTAGAAAGATTCACATTTCCTTCTAAAATCCAAGTAAGTTGTTATGACTTCTCTTCTCATGAATGCTCATGAATATTTCTTGTAGTTTTTGTTCTTATGTTGGTGATTTCTGTTGGTGATTTTAGTGTCATCAACTTGTTTATTGTAATGGTGATTTACTAAGAGATCAATGTGATTCGTATTAGACTCGGATACGAGTAAGGGAAAGTGTGGAGTACACACTCGTTTGAGCTAAAACGAAGTCAACCTCGATATAGAAGTAAAAGTTAAAGGGTAGCACTTTTTGCTGATCAAGATGAACAAAGACGGCCGTGCAGCTCATATGACACGGCCGTGCAGGTATGAACAACACGGCCGTGCAGTTCATAAGACACGGCCGTGCAGTTCCTGTACAGATGCCTTTTCAAAATGAAGAGACACATTGCTTGGCTAAAGTCATGTCTCTTGATTGTACCCTTTAACTAATACCTCTCCATCTGTATATATACAGAGATTGATCTCAGTTGTACACACATGAAAAACACAAGAGTGAATTACAACAATATAACGAAAGCAAAACAATTCTCAAGTTTTGATTTGTTCTCTTTGCCTAGAAAACAAATTGCGTGATTGTCTTATCCCAATAAAGATTTTGTGTAACCCAGGCATTAAGGGTCGAAATACTTTATTCGGAAAGTGGATTATACACGATTCAATCATATATCCGGAAGCACCATCTGTATCAAGATCAAGACCCTATATTTCCCCTACAAACGAATAAAGTATTTGGTGATACTCATGGCTGGTGGAAGTACTTTGAAGGAGATGACAACAAAGTTTGGAAAGCTAGACAAGTTTGAAGGGCAAGATTTCAGACGTTGGCAAAAGAAGATGCACTTCCTTTTGACAACATTAAAAGTGGTGTATGTTCTATCTACTCCAATTCCAGAATTGCTTGAAGAGGATAACTTGGAGGCCGTCAGACGTAGATCGAAGTGGGAGAACGATGACTACATCTGCAGAGGACACATATTGAACGGTATGTCTGATCCTTTATTTGACATTTATCAAAATGAGGAGTCTGCTAAAGAGTTATGGGATTCTCTTGAATCCAAGTACATGGCAGAGGATGCTTCTAGTAAGAAGTTCCTTGTGAGTAATTTTAACAATTACAAGATGGTCGATGCTAGACCTGTCATGGAACAATTCAATGAACTCCTTAGAATCCTTGGACAATATACTCAACATGGGTTGAAGATGGATGAGTCAATATCGCTTCAAGTGTGATTGATAAGTTGCCTCCCTCCTGGAAGGATTTCAAACACACTTTGAAACATGGTAAAGATGATCTGTCTTTGGTTCAACTTGGTAGTCACTTGCGCATAGAGGAATCTCTAAGGGCGCAAGAGAATGACAAAGGCAAAGGAAAGGAAGTTGGTGGACCATCGGTCAATATGATTGATGATGGTAGAAACAAAAACAAAGGAAAGAAACGCAGTTTCAATGACAATGGTTCTGGTCCCAACAAGAAGCCTAAATTGGCTTGTTGGAAGTGTGGCAAATCTGGTCACTTTAAGAAGGATTGTCGTGTTGGAAACAACAAGAACGGCGCAAGCACAAGTGGTTCGGGAAAGGGGTCTAAGGACCATTCTCAAAACCAAGGTCAGAATTTAATTCATAGTTGGAACAGATTTATTAAAAATTCTGTTTCAATAATTTCTGAGGCATTTTATGTGCAGGATGATGCTATTGCGTGGTGGATTGATTCCGGTGCCACTGCTCATGTTTGTAAAGATCGTTGTTGGTTTAAGACATACGAACCAATGGAAGACGGATCAGTCCTTTACATGGGTGATGACCATTCCGCTCCTATTCAAGGAAGAGGAAGTGTGGTGTTGGAATTTAGTTCGGGAAAAACTATTTCTTTGTTTAATGTTTTGTATGTACCTAAACTTCGTAAGAATTTAATTTCTGGTCCTGTCTTGAACAAGTGTGGTTATAAACAAGTTTATGAGTCCGATAAGTATATCTTATCAAAGTCGGGTGTATTTGTAGGATTTGGTTATTATAACAATGGGATGTTTATGTTGAATTTGAATAAAATTCCGGTTAACTCTAGTTCTGTTTATATGACTTCCTCTGTTGTTGTTAATTCCTCATTATGGCATGCTCGGTTAGGACATGTGCACTATAAAAGAATGCTTGAAATGTCCAAAGATGGTTTGATTCCTGTTATTGATAATAATACGGAAAGGTGTAATACTTGCATGTTAACAAAAATCACTAGGAAACCTTTTAAAAGTGTTACAAGGAATTCTGTAAAACTTGAATTGATACATAGTGATTTATGTGATTTTCATGCAACTCCATCTTTAGGCAATAAAAAGTATATTGTCACTTTTATAGATGATGCCTCTAGGTTTTGCTATATTTATTTGCTGCATGCAAAAGATGAAGCCCTAGATAAATTTAAAATTTATAAAACTGAAGTTGAACTTCAACTTAATGGCTTGATTAAAACCTTACGTACGGATAGAGGTGGTGAATATTATGATCCTAAATATTTCCAATCCGTAGGGATAATTCATGAGACTACGGCTCCTTATGTACCACAACAAAATGGTGTGGCCGAAAGGAAGAATAGAACTCTTGAAGAAATGGTTAACGCCATGTTGTCTTACTCGCTTGAGTGACGGATTTTGGGGTGAAGCCATGTTAACGGCTTGTCATCTATTGAATAGAGTACCTAATAAAAGGAACAAGATTACCCCATATGAGCTTTGGTATAAGAAAAGACCAAACTTGACATTTTTGCGAAGTTTGGGGATGTAGGGCCGTGGTTAGACTTCCGGACCCTAAAAGGAAAAAGTTGGGAGAAAAAGGTGTTGATTGCATCTTTGTTGGATATGCCGAGCATTCCAAGGCATATAGGTTTTATGTTATAGAACCTAATGAATTCATTTCTATAAACACAATTATAGAATCAAGAGATGCAATCTTTGATGAGAATCGTTTCTCTTCGATACCTAGACCCAAGGATATTATACCAATGTCACGAATCTCAAATGGATGATCATTCAATTGATGTACCAAGTGAGACACCCGAACCTCGTAAGAGTACAAGAGTAAGGAAAGCTAAATCATATGGTTCTCGATTTTCAACTATATTTAGTTGAGGGATCAAGAGATCGTTGAATCTCAATACTCTTACCGTTATAGTATAGAGGAGGATCCGAGAACATATGATGAAGCAATACAATCTCGAGATGCCGGGGTTTTGGAAAGAAGCAATCGATGATGAGATTGGTTCTATTATGGAAAATAATACATGGGTCTTGTCTCGATTTACCACCAGCCGTAAACCTTTGGGGTGCAAATGGATCTTCAAAAGGAAGATGAAAGTCGATGGAACTATTGACAAGTTTAAAGCTCGATTGGTAATCCAAGGCTTTAGACAAAAGGAAGGGATCGATTACTTCGATACCTATGCACCGGTTGCTCGTATCACTACTATTAGATTTCGATAGCTTTGGCGGCTATTCGTAATCTATTGATCCATCAAATGGATGTCAAAACAAAGCATTCTTAAATGGTGATTTGGAAGAAGAAGTGTATATGAAGCAACCTCAAGGATTTGTTATGCCGGGTAATGAGCATAAGGTATGTAAGTTAATTAAGTCATTGTATGGGCTGAAGCAAGCACCTAAGCAGTGGCATCAAAAATTTGATGAGGTTGTTTTGTCGAATGGTTTTGTATTAAATCAGTCCGACAAATGTGTATATAGCAGATTTGATGAAACCGGTAAAGGTGTAATCATCTCTGTCTATATGTAGATGACATGTTGATTTTTGGCACTGACCAAAATGTAGTTGATAAAACTAAGAAGTTTTTGTCATCAAAATTCTCAATGAAGGACATGGGAGAAGCCGATGTAATTCTTGGTATAAAGATTAAACGGATGAACAAGGGAATTGCAATATCACAATCTCATTATATTGAGAAAATTCTCAAGAGGTTTAATTGTGATAATTGTTCTAAAGTTAGTACTCCCATGGATCCTACCGAGAAACTTGTATCAAATACCGGTAAACCCGTGTCACGCCGAATACTCAAAAGCCATTGGCGCTTGATGTATGCTATGACGGGCACTCGACCTCGATATTGCTTATGCGGTTGGAAGATTGAGCAGTTCACTAGTAATCCTAGTAGACAAAGATTGGCATGCTATAACAAGGGTGTTCAAGTACTTAAAAGGTACTATGGACTATGGTTTGTGTTATAGTGGACATCCTTCTATATTAGAAGGTTATACCGATGCTAGTTGGATCAACCAAGAAGATTCATCTTCTACTAGTGGTTGGGTGTTCTTACTTGGAGGAGGTGCCATTTCTTGGGCTTCCAAAAAGCGGACATGTATTACACATTCTACAATGGAATCTCGAGTTTGTAGCATTGGGCTGGCTGGAAAAGAAGCGGAGTGGCTTCGAACTTGATATATGAGATTCCATTATGGCCAAAACCGATATCACCAATGTCTATCCATTGTGATAGTGTCGCCACCTTGGCTAGGGCCTATAGTCGATTTATAATGGCAAGTCTAGACACTTGGGTGTCGACATAGTATGATTCGGGAGTTAATCATGAATGGTGTGATATCGCTGAGTTTGTTCGGTCGTAACAAAATTTGGCCGACCACTTGACGAAGGGGTTAGCCGCAGACTTGGTAAATAAGTCTCGCAATGGGAATGGGATTAAAGTCCATTTAATCCTCTAATTGTGAGATACCCAATTCCCTTCTAATACAACGTTAGAAGCTTGAATTCAATGTGGAAAGCTCGCAGCTTGGAGATTGGAACACATGTTATTATCTTTCCCAAGGTATGTGTTCGCACTGCAAGTAAAGGTTAGGTTGAAGAATATCTTCTTAATAGTTCCTTTGAAAAATTGCAAATGCGAGGTGCAAGATTAAAAGGAACTACCTATGTGGACATGAAGTTTTGCCGCTTCAAGAAGCTAGGACTTGGCTTCCTATATGTTCACTAATGGATATGGACACATGGCTTGTAAAAGTGTCAAGATTAAACAAAGAGAATTGTACTGAACTTATGTGTATAGTATCTTCAGGTATTCATATGAGTTGACGGGTTCAATCGTTACGACACCCCGATTCTCGAGTATTTGAAATGTGTATTATACTAAGATGAAAATTCAATCGCAAGACATTTTCATTTATGCATTCGTTTGTTTCGTTATTTATACAGTTTAGTAAATCAAAGGATTACACTAAAATGGAGGGGATTTGTTGGTGATTTTAGTGTCATCAACTTGTTTATTGTAATGGTGATTTACTAAGAGATCAATGTGATTCGTATTAGACTCGGATACGAGTAAGGGAAAGTGTGGAGTACACACTCGTTTGAGCTAAAACGAAGTCAACCTCGATATAGAAGTAAAAGTTAAAGGGTAGCACTTTTTGCTGATCAGTATGAACAGCACGGCCGTGCAGTTCATATGACACGGCCGTGCAGGTATGAACAACACGGCCGTGCAGTTCATAAGACACGGCCGTGCGGTTCTGTACGAGATGCCTTTTCAAAATGAAGAGACACATTGCTTGGCTAAAGTCATGTCTCTTGATTGTACCCTTTAACTAATACCTCTCCATCTGTATATATACAGAGATTGATCTCAGTTGTACACACATGAAAAACACAAGAGTGAATTACAACAATATAACGAAAGCAAAACAATTCTCAAGTTTTGATTTGTTCTCTTTGCCTAGAAAACAAATTGCGTGATTGTCTTATCCCAATAAAGATTTTGTGTAACCCAGGCATTAAGGGTCGAAATACTTTATTCGGAAAGTGGATTATACACGATTCAATCATATATCCGGAAGCACCATCTGTATCAAGATCAAGACCCTATATTTCCCCTACAATTTCTTGCTTGGGAAAACTCTTTTATATTTAGAAAATGTTATGGTTTATGGAAGTTGAATGGATCTAGGTTTAAGACTTGATTTCATGGAGTTAAAGGAGTAGATTAAAGTTACCCAAGTTGGAAATGCCCTTTAGGTTCATAACTTAGGATGCATTTGGTTGGAATCTTGGGATTTTAGAGCCATTGTTGTTGTTACTGCTGTTTGTACAAATTCTAGGCCGAGGGACGAGTCGTCCCTTGGACGAAGGGAAGTCGTGACCTAGGGGGGGACGCCAGGTTCAGTGGGGGTAATTTGGGGACGAGTCGTGCCCTGGGGGACGAGTCGTCCCCTGGCCAGATTTTCTCACCTCAACTTTATAGCTACTCAAACCTAATCAAACTCGAACCATAATGAAATCTTTTTAACCTAGATTAAATTAGAATACTTTGGCTTCTCAATGACGTTCTAAGTGAGCAAAATGGAATAGTGGAAGTACCTTAAGTGTTGCTTGGAAAACGTTAGATAAACTAGTTTAGTAACTAAACAATTATGATCCCAACTTGGTAGATTCCCCTTAGACCTTTCAAGAGGCTATGTATTATTGTATAATGACTTTGTAGGATGGATTTATGCTACTTCCTTGCCTTACATTGAGTTCATATACATTGTTTCTATTGCATAGTGTATTGAATAAATGTTGCACTATGATATTGGTTGGACATGAGTATAGTTTACCATGTTGATATGTTGTTATCCCTTTTTGTGGATTTTATTCAAGTATCTATTATGTGCTTGATTATGTGTGAGTCAGCTGACGTTGGGGGTATAACAGAATACGATCAATTATGGAAGTGTGACCTAATGTGATCGGATTATGTTATATTCGTGACCGTCCCCTCCCGTGGCCACGGGTTGGGGTTATAAGCGTCTGTATTGAGCCAAAAGCCTTACAGAGTTGCTACTGTCTTATATGGTTCCACTGGAAAACGGGTCTTATAAGACGTGAGTATTGCTTAAGCAGCTCACTGTAATTGGAGTATTATTATACCCAATGTTATACGACTACTGTTCAGACGGGAAAAGGTAAACCAAGGTAATGGAATGTGTTTATAGCTTTCCCAATGTGTTATGCGCGACTTGCTATATGTTGCATTTATTTGGCATATTCTTTGCATCCATAATAGCTTGCTTTGAGATTTATTCTCACCCCTCTCCCTTTCTTGTTTTAGATCCCGAGACAGGAGGACCGCCCAAGTAAGGACGGAAAGGAGTTTGGTTTTGTGAGCATTTTGGGATATTGTCCGGGTACGTTAGGTTGGCGTAGAAATTATTTTGTCATAATTCCTTTTGGGAGTTTGTAATTATAAACTTTATTTTCTACGTTAAAAACCAATATCTTTTGTAATTAAATAGTTGATTGTTTTCAAAGTTAGTTATCTCCTCCTCCGATGTGGAGTTGAGTGGAGTTCTTTTGAAGTGTTATATTATTAATGCTTATGTTTGAAAGTCAAAGTAAAGTTTTAAAAGTTTAGTGTTTTTGGGTTAGTTTGAGGACGCTCCAACTCGGGACACGTGTAGGTTCCGGGTCGGGGTCCTCACGGTTGGTATCGAGCTCGGTTAGAATTCTTGGGTAGAGTCTAGGCGAGTGAGAGTGTGTGGTAACTGACGTCGAGTGTTTAATGCAGGAGTTTGTTGTAATGGCGGGAAATGAAGGTGATCCGAATCTGGGTTTGGGTGGTGTTGGTAATCCGAACGCCGAGATGATGGACATGTTCCGAGGGTTCCTTCAGCATATGGCAACGCAGAATCAGAATTTGAATCAGAATCAAGGCAGGCAAGGGCAACATGGGTTGGAGAAGTTTGTGAAGATGTCTCCTCCTAGCTTCAACGGAGATCCGGATCCGGTGAAGGCCGAGAGAGGTGGCTTCGAGGCTATGAACAAGATTTTCGCAGCCTATGGAGAGTACTGATGCGGAGAAAGTGAGATGCGCCGTTTTCAAATTGGAAGGACCAGCGGAGCATTGGTGGCAAGTGGTAAAGGATGGTTGGGACCGAGATTTGACACCGCAGACGTGGGAGAACTTCACGCTCAAGTTCCGAGATCACTTTGTGCCGATGGTTACTAGAGACAAGAAAGAAGGCGAGTTCCTGAAGGCCGGAGCAAGGGACCATGACGATAGCGCGTATTCGGCAAAGTTCACGTAGTTGGCCCGATATTGTCCCCATTTGGTGCCGATGAGGAGAGGCGAGTTTACCGGTTTGTGAAAGGTTTAAGAGTTGAGTTTCGGAAGCGCTTGTTGGACGCATAACTTCGCCAATTTCAAGCGGCGGTGAATATGGCGTACCGGATTGAGAACGACATAGAGGAGCATCGTGGTAAGAATGAAGGAGGAAACAGGAACAGATTTCGTGGTCGAGGATCGGGACAGAATAGAGTGCGTAGGGACTTTCACCCGGGAGCGAATCGAGGAGGTCATGTGGCGGCTCCCAGGCAAATCGTGCGACTTCCGGTCAGTTTGGGACAACATGTGGGTTTTGCAAGAGGATAGGGCATTCCGAAGACAAATGTTGGAGCAAACAAGGCAAGTGTTTGGAGTGTGGATCGCCGGGCCATTTCAGGAGGAATTGTCCCAAGTTACAGAATAAGCAAGCTTCGGGTACCGGATTTGGGGGACAAGGTAGTGGTGTGAAGAGAGATGTGGATGGGAAACTTAAGGATAGAGTCCAAGGTCGTGTGTTTGCTTTGGGTCGAGGAGAGGTCGATCCTAATGCCGTCATTAGAGGTATAGTTCCTGCCTCAGGAGTTAAGGCCCGCATTCTTATAGATCCCGGGTCTTCCCATTCATTTGTGGCGTCTCATTTTGCATTCTCATTGCACATCTTGCCTGAATCTATGCCTTATGTGTTAGAGGTCTCTACTCCTATGGGAGAGAGCCTTGAATCTTCTTTGATATATCGTGGATGTGATGTGACTATATGTGGGCATGTATTGCCGGTGGATTTGGTCGAGTTACCAATCCGTGATTTTGATGTGATCCTTGGTATGGATTGGTTGAGTCAGTGCCATGCTTTGGTAGACTGTCGTAGGAAGCGAGTCTCATTTGCTATGCACGATGTGCCTACATTTATATTTGATGCCGATAAATCTATGTTCGGTTTGCATGTTATTTACGCCTTAAAAGCTAGAAAGATGCTATCTAAGGGTGTGCGGGTTACTTGGCTTATGTGGTAGATTCCAATAAGAAGTCTCCCGAGTTAGCTCATGTTCCGGTAGTGAATGAGTTTAGTGACGTGTTTTCTAGTGAGTACTCTATGCCTCCTGGATCGTGAGATAGAGTTTTGTATTGACTTAGTACCCTGCATCGCTCCTATCTCTAAAGCGCCCTATAGAATGGCTCAGGCCGAGTTAAAAGAGTTGAAGGTCCAATTGCAAGAATTGTTAGACCGAGGTTTTATTCGTCCTAGTGTGTCTCCGTGGGGAGCACCGGTCTTGTTTGTTAGGAAGAAGGATGGTACCTTACGATTGTGTATTGACTATCGTTTGTTGGACCAAGCCACCATTAAGAATAAATATCCTCTTCCGCATATAGATGATTTGTTTGACCAACTCCAAGGTTCCGTTATCTACTCAAAGCTTGATTTGAGAAGCGGATACCATCGCTGAAGATTAGACCGGATGATATTGCTAAGACAAAACTTTCCGAACTAGATATGGTCATTATGAGTTTGTGGTGATGCCGTTTGGGTTGACTAATGCTCCAGTAGTGTTTATGGATATGATGAACCGTGTCTTCAAGCCTTATCTCGATAGTTTTGTGGTGGTCTTTATTGATGATATTCTTGTGTATTCTAAGTCCGGGAAGAGCATGAGAATCATTTGAGGATTGTCTTGTCCGTTCTTCGTGAGAAGCGATTGTATGCTAAGTTCGGTAAGTGCGAGTTTTGGCTTGAGCGCATTTCTTTCTTGGGGCATGTGGTGTCGAGTTCGGGGATTTCCGTGGATCCCCGCAAAGATTGAAGCCGTGGTTAATTGGAAGCAACCTTCGACCGTGACCGAAGTCCGTAGTTTTCTTGGTTTGGCGGGGTACTATCGGAGGTTCATTGAGGGGTTTTCTCGGATTGCTACTCCGTTGACTAGGTTGACTCGGAAAGATGTATTGTTTGTGTGGGATTCCAAGCGTGAAGCAAGTTTTGATGAATTGAAGAAGAGGTTGACGACGGCTCCGGTTCTTACCCTTCCGAGTGGTTGCGAGAATTTTGTTATTTATAGTGATGCCTCGAAGGCGGGCTTGGGATGTGTGTTGATGCGTTAATGGGAAGGTTATTGCGTATGCCTCTAGGAAGTTATCACCGGCGGAATGTAATTATCCTACTCATGATATGGAATTGGCGGCGATTGTATTTGCGTTGCATAAGTGGAAGCATTATCTTTACGGAGCGAAATTCGAGATTTTCACCGATCATAAGAGTTTGAAGTACCTATTTACCCAAAAGGAGTTGAACAACCAGCAAGGAAGATGGTTAGAGTTTTTGAAGGATTTTGATTGTGTCATATCCTATCATCCGGGAAGGCCAATGTGGTGGCCGATGCGATTAGCCGAAAGGCGTATGTGATGCCTTGAGTTCTCGGGAGTTGAAGAGTGAAGTGATAGTTGCGAATGTTCGAGCCGTTCCGACATGGTATGGTGATTTGAAGGAAGCTCAACAAGAAGATCCGGAATTGAAGAAAATTTGTGATCAAGTGCAAGATGGGAAAGCCGGGATTTTGCTTTGAATCGAGATGGGATTTTAACTTTCCAAGGGAGAATTTGCGTTCCTTCATCGCCGGAAATCAAGAAGCGTGTTTTAGAGGATGGCCATAAGTCCAAGTTTGCGATTCATCCGGGAGTACCAAAATGTATCAAGACTTGAAGCGTGGATATTGGTGGAATGGAATAAAAGGGAAATAGCGGATTATGTATCTAAGTGTTTGACGTGTCAATGTATTAAGGCGTAACATCAAAGACCGGCGGGACTACTTCAACCATTGGATATTCCGGAATGGAAATGGGAAGGGATCTCGATGGATTTTGTTTCGGGTTTGCCTCTCACCGCAAAGAAGATGGATGCTATATGGGTTATTCAGGATCGGTTGACGAAGTCGGCTCATTTTCTTCCGGTATCAACCAAGTTTTCGTTAGAGAAGTTAGCTTCAGTACTTAAAGGAGATTGTAAGACTTCACGGAGTTCCGGTTAGTATTGTTTCCGATAGAGATCCGAGGTTTACATCTAGATTTTGGAGAGCATTGCATGAAGCTTTGGGTTCTAAGTTGTGTTTTAGTACGGCATTTCATCCTCAAACCGATGGTCAGTCCGAGAGAACTATTCATATACTTGAGGATATGTTACGAGCTTGTGTGATGGATTTCCAATTATCTTGGGAGGATCATCTACCGTTAGTCGAGTTTGCTTACAACAACAGTTATCAGTCTAGTATTGAGATGGCTCCGTATGAAGCATTGTATGGTAGGAAGTGTCGATCTCCGATGTGTTGGGACGAGGTTGGTGAAGCGAGACTTTGGGGCCCGGATTTGGTTCGAGATTCTACGGAGAAGATCAAGGTGATTCGGGATAGATTGAAGACGGCTCAGAGTAGACAGAAAAGCTACGCCGACAATAGAAGACGGGATTTATCATTTCGGGTTGGTGACTTTGTATTCTTGAAGGTCTCTCCGAGGACGGGGATTAAAAGGTTTGGGAATAAGGGTAAGTTGGCTCCGAGGTTTGTAGGACCGTTTGAGATTCTAGAGAAGATAGGGGAATTGGCTTACCGGTTAGCGTTGCCTCCGTCTTTCTCTTTGCTTCATGATGTGTTTCACGTTTCTATGCTTAGGAAGTATTGTCATGACCCCTCCCATGTTTTGAGCTCTCCTCCCGATGATGTCCAAGCGGACATGTCGTATGTTGAAGAGCCATTAAGAGTATTAGAATTCCAAGTTAAGGAGTTGAGAACCAAGAGCATCCCGATAGTAAAAGTCCTTTGGAAGAATCACACCGTAGAGGAAGCAACGTGGGAGCTAGAGTCGGAGATGAGAGCGAAATACCCGTGGTTGTTTGAAAATCCAAGTAAGTTTCCTTTTTAAAATTCGGGTCGAATTTTCTTTAAGGGGGAGTGAATGTGACGACCCCAACCCTAGGCACTTAATTTAAATATTAAATTATATGCTTTTAATATTTATGTCATCTTTATATGTTCAATTATATCTTTATATTCTTAAATTAAGATAAATTGGGTGAAAAGTAAATTGAGGAACTTATGAGAATTTATTGGACATTAAATAAAGAAACTAGGGGAAATAATAAAAATGGGAAAGTGCTAAATAAATGGGGAGGTTAAATGAGTAGGATGAATTAGTGGGATAAGGTTTATTTTAAATTAAATTGGGTAGGGTGAAGCCTTGGATTAATTTCCCATGGGGGGCCAAATTACTCCCTTTCCCCTCCTTGTGCCAAGTGTCTCCTTCTCCCTCAACTCTCTTACTACCCCTCCCTTCTCCCTCCTTCCCCTTCATTTCTCATTCATCTTCAACCTAGAGGAAGTATAGAGAAATCCTCCATTGAAGCTTCCACTCCCTAAAGCTTTGAAGTCAAGACATTCTTCACCAAAAACCAAGTCTAGGAGCACATTTGAAGATTGATCATCTTGGGGAACTCATCTAACTAGAAAGATTCACATTTCCTTCTAAAATCCAAGTAAGTTGTTATGACTTCTCTTCTCATGAATGCTCATGAATATTTCTTGTAGTTTTTGTTCTTATGTTGGTGATTTCTTGCTTGGGAAAACTCTTTTATATTTAGAAAATGTTATGGTTTATGGAAGTTGAATGGATCTAGGTTTAAGACTTGATTTCATGGAGTTAAAGGAGTAGATTAAAGTTACCCAAGTTGGAAATGCCCTTTAGGTTCATAACTTAGGATGCATTTGGTTGGAATCTTGGGATTTTAGAGCCATTGTTGTTGTTACTGCTGTTTGTACAAATTCTAGGCCGAGGGACGAGTCGTCCCTTGGACGAAGGGAAGTCGTGACCTAGGGGGGGACGCCAGGTTCAGTGGGGGTAATTTGGGGACGAGTCGTGCCCTGGGGGACGAGTCGTCCCCTGGCCAGATTTTCTCACCTCAACTTTATAGCTACTCAAACCTAATCAAACTCGAACCATAATGAAATCTTTTTAACCTAGATTAAATTAGAATACTTTGGCTTCTCAATGACGTTCTAAGTGAGCAAAATGGAATAGTGGAAGTACCTTAAGTGTTGCTTGGAAAACGTTAGATAAACTAGTTTAGTAACTAAACAATTATGATCCCAACTTGGTAGATTCCCCTTAGACCTTTCAAGAGGCTATGTATTATTGTATAATGACTTTGTAGGATGGATTTATGCTACTTCCTTGCCTTACATTGAGTTCATATACATTGTTTCTATTGCATAGTGTATTGAATAAATGTTGCACTATGATATTGGTTGGACATGAGTATAGTTTACCATGTTGATATGTTGTTATCCCTTTTTGTGGATTTTATTCAAGTATCTATTATGTGCTTGATTATGTGTGAGTCACCGACGTTGGGGTATAGAATGTATCACGATCAATTATGGAAGTGTGACCTAATGTGATCGGATTATGTTATATTCGCGACCGTCCCCTCCTGTGGCCACAGGTTGGGGTTATAGCGTCTGTATTGAGCCAAAAGCCTTACAGAGTTGCTACTGTCTTATATGGTTCCCTGGAAAACGGGTCTTATAAGACGTGAGTATTGCTTAAGCAGCTCACTGTAATTGGAGTATTATTATACCCAATGTTATACGACTACTGTTCAGACGGGAAAAGGTAAACCAAGGTAATGGAATGTGTTTATAGCTTTCCCAATGTGTTATGCGCGACTTGCTATATGTTGCATTTATTTGGCATATTGCTGCATCCATAATAGCTTGCTGAGATTTATTCTCACCCCTCTCCCTTTACTGTTTTAGATCCCGAGACAGGAGGACCGCCCAAGTAAGGACGGAAAGGAGTTTGGCTGTGAGCATTTTGGGATATTGTCTGGGTACGTTAGGTTGGCGTAGAAATTATTTTGTCATAATTCCTTTTGGGAGTTTGTAATTATAAACTTTATTTTCTACGTTAAAAACCAATATCTTTTGTAATTAAATAGTTGATTGTTTTCAAAGTTAGTTATCTCCTCCTCCGATGTGGAGTTGAGTGGAGTTCTTTTGAAGTGTTATATTATTAATGCTTATGTTTGAAAGTCAAAGTAAAGTTTTAAAAGTTTAGTGTTTTTGGGTTAGTTTGAGGACGCTCCAACTCGGGACACGTGTAGGTTCCGGGTCGGGGTCCTCACAGTTCCTCCTGCTCCAGAGACTATCCCGCCAAACCCTGCTACTACTCAAGTCTTGCCATCTACTGAAAGAAATATCTCGCCAAGCATCACCCCGCCAACCCATGATGCCCTTGTGGCAGAAACTGTTGAAGTTCCCCCTTCTGGTTCTGTTCAAACTACTTCTCCAATTCTTGCTGATGATGCCGCTGAGCCTAATCAAGGTGATGTCCCTCCTCCATCTCATGAAGTTGAAATTTGCGACCTAACCAATACTTCTAACTCGCCTCCTACTCCACGCGACCCACATATTCCCGCTACTCTTCCAGCTCCCAGCTGGCTCCAAGAGGGTTTTGTGAAGCCAACTAATTTTGATGAGCTTTATGATCTGAACAAGGAAGCCTCCAGAATTCCCCGTTTGACAGGACTGATCAATGAAACTCGCAGCGTTGAAGAAAGTTTGTTGGGCAGTTCTGCTTTAATTCGCGCCAGTGATCCAATACAAGCGAGACATGTGACCAATATGGACGTGGACCATGCCACTTGCCAAGCTGGAACTTACCTTTCCCTGGTATGTCGCACTCTCTTTCCTTAATCAATTATGCCTTTGCTCATTTTTGTCCTTAACTTGTGTATTGCTTTTTCCTTAGCTTGGATCTTCTATAATGGGGATCAGCGAGAAAAACACTCGCCTCACCAAAGACCTGAAGAATCTAGAAGTTCAAAACCAAATTCTGCGGAAAGACAAGGACACCCTTCGCGGCCGAGTCGGAAGGCGAGATGCAACTATCACCAATTTGGAAGGAGAGCGAGATAAGCTAAAAGATGATTTGACAACTTCTCAGAATCAACTCACAACTGCTCAAATTGAACTCAATGCCGCCCAAGCTGATCTCAACAATGCTAACACTGAGCTTACTACTGCCAAGGAAGATGCCGCCAAGCTTCTGAGCGAGAATGAAACTTTAAAGAAGACTCATGCCGCTGACACTCAATTCTTTCAAGGCGAGATAGCTAAACTGCGGGAAGAAATGACAGGTAAGGTCGCTGAAATCACTTCTCTCAACGCCGATGTAGCCAAGCTTAAAGAGGACCTCCTTGACATCGGCGATCAAACTTCTTTGCAAGTCCTACGAGCGGCTGCTGCTGATGCCTCCGACATTCCCGCCATCACGATTGAGCGGCTTGCACATTGGGGCTCCGAGCCAATCTTTAGCGAGGTATGCCGCCGTGGTCATCCCCTAGTTCCTTTTTCGCCAGATGAACTCAAAGATCTCGTTGAGGAAGATGCGTTATTGGGAAAAGCGGCATGGAATCCCCCTCCTATCCAAACTCCAAATGCTCTTGCCATATGGGGAGATCATCTTGAGCTCAAGCACAAACTTTTAGATGATGCCAAGAATCTCGCATTGGCGGCTTCTAGCTCTACTCAACCCGCCCCACCAAACGAACCTGATATTTAACCTGTTTTTTGGCCTTGGTACTTAGTTTCTTTTGAACAACTTTTTAGACAACTTTTGTAACTCGCCTGGAAGGCAAAACAATTTACTTTCTTTTATCTGGGCCTGCGTGCCTTTAAACAATGTATATACGCGGCCTTCGAGCTTGCCCCTTTTATCTTTATGCTTTACTTCATTGTCATATCCCGCTTTTGCTATTTTGTTTTGATAGTTCATCAAAACTTATTATTTTGCCTGACAGGTACCCCATACTTATACTCCCATCGTAAAATTGAAGTCGTCTTTAGGCGACTTTACTCACAGTCTATACAACATGGCTTATATTGTCACTGATCTTTGCTTTTCTTTCACTGCCTCCTTGCTTTTCTCATGATTCTTACTTAGAATAATTTCCTTATTTTGTGCCTCAACGTCTTTACTTGCCTTAAATACAAAATATGCTTTTCTTCCTTGACTCATATCTTTTCATACCTTCCAGCGAGATATATTTTCTTTCCTTTAGCGACATCTTTACATGCCATTCAGGCGAGATGTACTCTTCTTCCCTTTAGCGACATCTTTACATGTCATTCAGGCGAGATGTGCTTTCTCGTTTATAGTCGATGTAGACTTTCTCGTTTATAGTCGGTATAGACTTTCTCGTTTATAGTCGATATAGACTTTCTCGTTTATAGTCGGTATAGACTTTCTCGTTTATAGTCGGTATAGACTTTCTCGTTTATAGTCGGCAGAGTTGGAAAAGTTGTCAAATTTAAGAACTTTACAGATTAAACTGGTGAATCCTTTCAAAGATTTAATTTTGTTACAGTTGGAGCATCATATTGGTTTTCCACATTTGGGTTGTAACGACCCCAACTTTTCATTAATAAACATAATTTCGTTCATAATTAAAATTCCCAAATCAAGATACTTTAACGGCTAGTACATCTAACCATAATTCAAATGCGGAAAATAACTGTCTTTAAACCTTAACGGCTAGTCCGTCTAACCATAATTTAAATGCGGAAAATAACTGTCTTTAAACCTTAACGGCTAGTACAACCCACTAGCTCGCTAAGTACGTAATGATTAATGCTAACCCTAACCCTGATTCCAGCCACCATCCCTGCGACCGATCAACTTCTCCTACCGCTTACCTGGGAGAAAAATTAGAAAAAAAAAGGGTGAGCGAACAATGCTCAGCAAGTTCATACGGAATTCTCTCCGGGTACTAAGGAGAGATGACCGAAAGAACGAAACCAATCAATTATACTTCACCGAAAGGCTATCAACAATAATTTTAACTGTACACATTCAAAATACAGTTATCATACTTAAGAGAACATGGCCCTATCACAAGTTCGTCAATTCCATAGTTTCAAACACCTTTCAGGGTGTCACACCTTTTCAGGGTGTTAAGAGAATAAGAGACCTTCCACCTTTTCAGGGTGCTCCCTTATTATGATATATCATGATATTCAAACTACTTCATCAAGTAGCAATTTAAAAGTCTAAGTTCTTTTCAATCAAACTAGACTATCTTAATTAGTCCTTTTCAATCAGACTAATCTAACCGCACCTGTTTCAATTAGATACAGTTATAGTTCACATAATATTCCAAGTACAAGAATACACAAAGCAATTTCAATTCACTTGGATACCCATTGAACAACATATATCAAGGGTAAGATAATCAAAAGACGTTATATCAACATCGGAGTTCAAATGCTACCGGCCATTAGTAGCTACGCTTGAAACAATTTATGAGGAATCCTACATTAAAGGATGAATCTCAAATATACTTAAGGAACGTAATCCCTTACCTTGGGTTACTTGCTCTTCCTTCGAAAGTCCTCTTGCACAAATCTACAATCATGTGGAGAGAAACTCAACTTAGGTACAAGTAATCTCTCCCTACTTAGTACCTTTAATACTTTTCGATAAATCTATGAGTTATTCTATTTAACTCCTTTTAAAGATTTACTCTTTTACTCTTTTAGGTTTCCCAAATTACCCTTAGGGTTTCTAAGATTCATTCACAATTATCACTTCCAATACTACAATTATCCGTACTAATTTACTATTCACAGCATATGTAGCTTACTGTTCACAGCATGTATTCTACTATTCACAGATTACTATTTCCAGTTTACTATTCACAGCTTTATACACCTTAAAACTCACACCTAAACACTCTACATACACGGCAGACACACATTTTCTGACTGCCACCTCCAGCCCTCCACACTCAGCAACACACACACATCAGCACATACCTAGCAACACACGCGTGCGCACATCAGCAGCAACACACGCACAGCAACACACACGCACATGCTGTGCACACACACAGAAACACTCACAAACACCCACAACAGCCCCTCAGTTCCTCAGTTTATTTCATATCTAAGCATGCAATATTTGGTTCCCATTGATCACATACTAATCTCCTACCCATAATTCATCCATGGTAGGCTTTTAAACAATACCCCTTCAATGCAATACATTTTAGGTTACTCCTCCCTTATTCAACAATAACAACACCCTACTTCATTATACAATTCCTAGCATGGCATATCAATATTCAATAAGTTTCATGCTTCAATCTTAGTTACAATCAGCAACTAGGCTTCATAATTCATTCATGAACAAATCTGATTTCCCTTTCAACAATCTTACTTATGATTTCTAGGTTTCTTTCTAAGGTTCTTAAGGTTTTTACATGTTTCTCCATCTTAGAAATCCAAAAGAAGAAGATAACTGTTTACCTTTGATTTTTGGAGTTTGAACACCAACAACTTCTCCTTCCTTCTTCCTCAGTTTCTTCCTTCTCTTCTTCTTTCTTCCTTCTCTTCTTCCTCCCTGCCGCGCCTTCTTCTTTCAGCGATCTCTCTCTCTGAACGTAACTCTCTATTTGCGGTCACCTCTCTCAGCCGTGACCCTCTCTCTATTTTATAACCCCAAGCGGCTCCTTCATTCCCTCCTTGCCGTTAACACAATTGAAGAGGCTCCTAAATGGTTTCCATCAGTTACTCCCACTAAAAAGCTTAGGTTTAATAGAGGTATTTACTTGGGTTTATAATTTTCTAATCCAATTGTTAAGTAGTGTCCAACCCAAAACAATTAACCTAAGTTGACACAATCAAGCCCATCTAATCCTAGTCCATCTAGGAAAAGGAATAATCCAAATAATTAATTTAAATAACCAACCTAATTAATTAAGGGAAATCATATTTTAAATAAATAAAGAGTATAAATTTTTTAGGGTTATTACAGGGCCCACCCTTATTTTTAGTGAGGTGAGTGTGGAGTGGATTTCAGGTTACAGGATAACGAGGACCGAACAACTTCAATCAAGAGGGATAGATGACTGGACTGATCCTCTTAAAATCGAAAAGTTTGTGAGCTTGAGGGAACTAGAATTGCGTAAATGTGAGCACTTTGAATATCTTATTAGTTATGTAGAAAGATTTTCTAGTGTCTTCAGGAAGTTGGAGACTTTGGAGCTTTATTCTATGAGTGGTTTGGTAGCATTATGTCATAATGGAAACCTTACTGCAGGATCACTGGGGAATCTCTTTTCAGCCCAATGGTATGTTTCTCCTCTCCAAAGCGTTTAAAGATATTATACTCCCTCCGTCCCAAAATGAATGTTCAAATTTGGTCGCAAATTTGAATATTTCTTGGACATTCATTTTGGGAAGGATGGAGTATATATTAATTGAAAAGAAATAGAAAAGTTGTATAATCCGACAATAGGACATTTGCTTAGGTATTCTAAGAGCCTTTTTATTTCAGATATTACTGTGACTAATATATAGGTTGACTTTGCAGGTTATGCTACCTAGCATGGAGGAGTTGCAAGTTTATGGATCAGACCAACTGAAACAAATTGTAACGTGCAGAACGGTAGACATTCTCAGGTTCACCGCACCTGATTGGCTAGAAAATCTCGAAGCTATATATGTAGAGTCATGTGCTTCATTAGAATCAGTGTTTGATTTTGAGGGGATGGCATGTTGTAAAGTTACAGAGCTTTTTCTTGAAAGGATTGCCTAACATGTTCCGCTGCAGAATGCATGATATTTATATTCCTCAACTACATGCCATATTTGTATTTAGTTGTCATAAGCTGAGGAATCATGTTGCATCTAATTTGATAAAGTTCCTACACACTCTCAAAAAAGTTGTCATAGAAGATTGTGAAACATTAGAAACAGTGTTTGATTTCGAGGGATTGGAGGTTATGGGAGAAAATGCAAGGGCTATATTTGGTGAGCTGCAAGAGATTAAACTAACGAAGTTAATGAAGCTAGAACATGTATGTAGGTTGGTTCCCAAAGAAATTCATGTTTTCCAACACCTTATAAATCTGAGCGTGGATAATTGTGGGAGTTTGGCTTACCTATTTTTATCTTCTATCGCCCGAAGGCTTGAGAAACTCGAAAGCTTGATTATGCGGAACTGCAAGTCTATAAAAGAGGGTATTAATTACACTGAATGAGGAGTACGACTAAAAGAAAATTGTGTTTCGTTCTTAAGTACAATATCACTCGTAAATTTAAAGAAATTAACTCTCATCGTTCTGCTCCGGTGAGCACCTGGAGTTTGAGTTTCCATCGTTGGATAAAGTGTTTGTCAAAAACTGCCCTTAGCTGAAGACTTTTTGCTACAGAGACATGACAGCAAAAAAGCTTCATAGCTTGAACTTTGCTTCATGGGGTAGTTCATATGAATGGAAGGATGATCTTAATCAGACTGTACAACACATTAATGCAAGGTATGTCATGCTTCTAGAAAGAAAGTTCTAAGGGTTATTTCTGATTTTCGTTTGTTATTTCTGGTTTTCTTTGCTGTAATCAAATGGAGAATGTGAAATAATTTTGTTTATAGAGAACAAGAAGCAAGGTAGATGTCTTGCAGTACTTGTTGGAATAAGATTTTCGGACAATGTTGCTCATTATTGAGGTGTATTCACAGGCAGTTTCTTCTACTCCGACAAAAGCCTTATTAGCCCCACTCGTCAGTGGCGAATCTAGGATGTTTTGACATCGGGTGCACAATTTACACTATAAAAATACAAACTATTTTTTTTCAAGTGCGAATAAATTATAATACATAACTTAAAACATAAGTTAATTATTAACATATACTAATTTTTAATCCACTGTTTTCTTTTTATTGTTTACTTGAAAATAGTAAGTTTATGTCATAAAAAAGTAAGAAAAAAATGATATTTACATTATTGTTGTTTTAATGATGACATCATTTTTGAAAGCATTTCTTGAAGTTAATATTGTAATTTTTTTCTTATATGTTTCGAACTTACTTTTTTTTACGAACAATAAACGATGAAAAAATTAATAGATAATAAATAAAATTCATTTATATTAGTTAAAATTATGAGCAAAAGAATCGAAAAGAAGAATATTTAAAAGAAAAAATCATTTGTCATAATAGGGGTAAAAAGTTTAACTAGAATAATAAATAAAAACTAGATATGATGATAAAAGAATATAAGTAAGATTTTGAAAAAGAATTCATTTCTCACATTAGAGGCTAAAAATAATGTGAAACTTTTTGTAGCAAGTAGGATTTGAAACATGGTCATTAATGATAAACTATAACAACTTACCAATTGAACTAACCATAAGATTTGTCAATAACAAAGGAGAAAATTCACTAATTTTATCTGCGGGTGCATTTAGTAAGTAGTGTACATTTTTTTTATATTTTTTTAAAACTAGAAATAGAGCTTGACCGGGTGCACGTGCACCCCCTTTTAATGCATTAAATCCGCCCCTGCCACTCGTAGTCGTTGTATCTTCCCCTGATCTGAAAGAAGACGTTTCTGCTTCTGCTGTTGCTATTACTGCCAATGATGATGGTGATGAAAATGCTTGGTGTGATAATGTGGTCTCTCTATCTTTCTCTATTTCCATATGAAAAGAACTACGTAAGGCTAAATTAAGTGCAAACACGCACATGACTATTATGATTGTATAATTGGCGCAGAAAATTTTGGGGTAACCTGTTTCTCCATAAGTTATAAAAAGTCTTGTTTTTAAATATATCGACTTGGTGTTTTAAAGCCTAAACTCACTGTTTTAAGGCCTAAACTCGCTATTTTATTTTCTAGCCTAAACTCACTGTTTTAAGGCCTAAACTCGCTATTTTATTTTCTAGCTTAAACTCACTGTTTTAACGCCTAAACTCACTATTTTATTTTCTATGTATTTTAAGGCCTAAACTCAATATTTTAAGGTCTAAACTCGATATTTTTAAGGATGAAAAGTGGGCTTTTTATAACTTATGGAGAAACAGGTTTCCCCTAAAACTTACTCTTAATTGGCGAACTCCATTTTTATGTTTCACTTTTACCATATACTTTTTTCTTTAAAAAACCATTGTATTTTGGAAAATATACTATTTTAGCCCCAAAACGATGACTATTCCGTGCCTCAATCCACAATTTGAGGGTTAAAATGATACAATTTTGCTACTTTCAAGGAAAAAATATGAAAGAGTATGAATATACTCTTGTAAATTGCTTTATTTTTGTAATTATGATTTGTATATTTAGTATATAAATATACTAGGATTAATTGTAAATAAAGTTTGACTAACATTTTAATCATTTATTATTTAGTTAGTGTTTATTTTATTTTAGGTAACCTTTCAAGGAAGGAATGCTTTTGAAGATATGGGTTGGCTCCTTATATTTCGGGATTGCATGGAGTGATTGACTCCTTGCCAAACAAGGAGTCAATGGTTTATAAAAAGAAGATGATGCCTCCTTCCTTGTTTACGCCTTCTAAGAGAGAAAAACAGAGAATTCTTATTTCCTTGAGGCTTTTATTGTGTTTCTTGAAGATCAGAAGTTTGATCATTCAAGATTGTTTTATGTTCGGTGTTCTTAGATTAAGAACGAGTTTTGTCTTTTCTTAGTTTTATTTTTCTTTCATTGTAAGTTTGGTTTGCAACTTGTTTTCAACAAGATTATTTTTTATGAAAGATTTCCAGCAAGCATAGTCTTGCTGAAGTGTTAAATTCGTTATTATTCCGCTGCATTTAATTCTGTTATTTATTTTATTTTCTGGAAAATTCTGTTCAGAAAGTTGTGCGCACAGTTGTGCGAACAACTGTGCAGACGAGCTATCACACAACTGGTTACAGTCCTAGCTACAAATCTTTCATTTGGTATCAGAGCCTGCTCTCGACTCAACTGAGATCGATCCTTGAAAGTAGCAAGATGGATTGTCACCATGGTCATAGTCATAATAAACCGCCTACTCTAAATGGTTCCAACTATACCATTTGGAAATCGAAAATGATTATGCATATAAAGTATATTGATCATCGTGCGTGGGTAAGTCTTGTTAATGGCTATACTGCACCCGTAATTGAACTTACCCCATCCACATCTGGTGGAAAGGAAGAGAAAAACTATGATCCTAAACCCATAGATACTTGGACTCTTGAGGAAATCGCACTGGCCAATTATAATGCAAAGGCAATGGGAGCAATCTCAGACCATGTGGATCCTCATATGTACAGTTTATTCACAACTCAAACGGTTGCCAAAACCGCATTGGACATACTTCAACTTCATTGTGAAGGACCGGCTAGTGTTAGGAAAACTAAGTTAAGAACATTAATGTCTAAATTTAAACTTTAAGGATGGGAGAAAATGAAACAATAAAAGAGTACTCTGCTAAGCTATTGGACATCTCTAACTAATCTTTTTCATTGGATGAATCTATATCCAATTCGAGACTTGTTAGCAAAGTACTTAGAACCCTCCCTGAAAAGTTTAACATGAAAATCTCTGTGATTGAGGAGACTCAGGATGTCTAAACTGTTGGACTTGATATCATCCTGGGTATCTTGACAAATTTTGAATTGAATCTTGGGGTACAAGAGGCTAGCAGAGCAAATTCAATGGCTCTTGCGAGTGCTCTTAAAGTATCTCAGGATCTTGTTCAACTGTCTAATGATATAGATGAGTCTAACTTGGGAGAAGATGAGTGTGAATTGATAACACAAAAATTCAACAACATGTTGAAAAAGAAACGATCAACAAAGTTTTCTATTTCTTCATACTCTCCTTCTTCCACGGTTGAATCATCTAAAAGGGAGAGCATTGTAAAGAAAACCTTTTTTGGAAGGTAAAAAGCCCATCGAGACAATTCAGTGTAGGGCTTGTAAAGGTTTTGGACATTTTGCTAATGAATGTGCCAATACCTTAAGAAAAAGGGGAATGAGTTTTTCTGCGTCCTTAAGTGATTCTGATGATGCTGAACAGACTGCAAATATGTCCATATGGCATTCATCTCAGATCACATTGTCTGATAGTGATTCGGATGTGGAAGCTGTGCAATACTCTGATCGCATAACTTGCCACACAACTGACTACACAACTGATAACAGTGTTTATACATGCTTGAATTCTTCTACTACTGGTGAAATTAATAATGATCCAGAAGACGAAGAGTGTGCTACCTATGAGGACTTGCACAATACATATGTTGAACTCCACTCTGAATGGGCTAAACGTATGGAGCAACTCAAGGTATTTAAACAGGTAAATGAGAAACTAACTGCTGAAAATCTCAACCTAAAATCTGAGGTTGAGTGTTTATCTAAGGAGAGTGATTCTCAAAAGGACTCCATAGCCAAGTTGGATGTTTTACTCACAAAGAAAGATATTGAGTGTGAAAAGTTCAAAACTGAGCTTAAAAGAGAAACTGAAATTCAAACTAATCTTAACAATGGTAAGGCTGTGTTGGAAAAAGTTTTGAATTTGGGTAATCAAGGAAAATCTGAATTTGGCTATGGAGGTCACAATTTTGTCAAAGAGGGTGAGAGTTCTTCCAAAGTTGAAAAGAAAAATGTTTTAATAAACAAAAGGAAAGGTCACAGGCGAAGACAATTTGTTTGCCATCATTGTTTTGTTCCTAGTCACATTCGACCATATTGCTATAAGTTGAAGCAGGAACTTGAACTTATGAAGAATGGTGAACACTTGGGCAGACAGTTGTGTACACAACCGAACACACAACTGTACACACAACCCAAAGCTGGAAGAAAAACTGGCTGGGTAAGAAAGGAAATCGTGAACTGTCAGGTGGCCTTCACCTCTCTTAAGAGTAGTGTTGAAGGTTTCTGATACTTCGACAGTGGCTGCTCCCGCCACATGACTGGGCCACTTGAGCATTTCAGTGACTATGAACCATTCAAAGGTGGGAAAGTCAACTTCGGTGGAGGAACTCAAGGTAAGATCATTGGCAAAGGTACGTTGCATGTAGAAGGTTTACCTAGGTTGCATAATGTGTTGCATGTTGATGGGCTAAAGGCTAATTTGATAAGCATAAGCCAATTGTGTGATGATGATCTACATGTCAAATTTGATAAGAAGATGTGTGAGGTCTTCAATGATTTAAATAGATGTGTTTTGACGGGAGTAAGATCCTTAGATCATTGTTACAAGTTGGTTGAAAATCTTTCGTACCTTAAATCGATTTTTGATGATGCTACTGATCTTATTGTCAAAACTGTTGAGGATGATGTTACAGGGTGCACTTGGGAACCAGAATCAGTTAATGACGAATCTGAACCAGAAAAGGTAAAAGAAACTGCTAAACAGCCAGCTGTGCTGAGTGTTGTTCAACCAGTTGTTCGCACAACTGACAACACAAGTGGTCAGACAACTGAAAAACAAGGTTCAGATTCTGAAACTGATGAAAGTGAAGTAAGCAGAGAGAAGGACATTACTTCCAGAATACAAGGAAATCATTCTACCTCCCAGATCATTGGGGAAGTGGATGAAGGCATGAAAACACGAGGAAGAAGGGTCAATTACCGTGACCTTGCAGATTTGTTAAGTGTACAATCTGTGTACACTCAGTTATGTTCATGTTGTTATGTTGCCAATGATGAATCTAATTCAGAGGCATGTTTTAAGGCATTTGAGGGGGAGCTAATCATTGATTCTAAAAGCACCAATGTTGAAGGTTTTTATCTCAAAAATAAGTTGGATTCATGGGATAATGGGTAACAAACTTTTGTTATGCTATCAACTATTGAATCAAAATGTGTAGCAGTTGGTAGTAGGTGCACTAAGCTAGTTTGGATGAACAAATTGATCAAAAACTATGAAATCAAAAACAAAGTTTTATCTATTTTTTGTGATGCTAAAAGTACCATAGATATGGCAAATGGCCCTGTTCAATGTTCTACTCCTAAGCATCTAGATTTTAGACTTCATTTTGTTAGAGATATTGTTGAACAAAAAATTATTAGTTGTGAATTTGCTGAAACTAATAAACGATTGATTGATTTTTTCATAAAGACCATTGTTTTCAAGAGACTTTCTTCCCTAAAAAGGTCTCTCGGATTGTGTGTGTTGAGATGATCGCACAACTGTGTGGACATCTGTCTGCATCTCTGTATAATTGTATATTACAGAAAACACAAAAAAAAAAGAGAGAGAAAAAAAATATAGTTTGCATTCATTAACTGCACGATTATCTCTCGTGATCACTTGATTGGTTTGCATCTTTGACACTGTGTTTGACTCTTGATTGTGAGATCCCTCCTAACTTGGTGATAAAATTCCCTTGTTAAAATATTCTTTTGATATTTATCATGGAGTGGGTGTCTAATCTAAGGTCTCTGAGAAATGGAACAAGCTGCCTCCATTCATTTTGAAGCTTCCACTCATGTGCTCAATGCCAATGTCTTATTGTGCATCACTTGGGATAAAAATTTGGGCAAGCACTATGGTGTGAGAGTGAATAGCTCCTTCTCAGTGACTGATTCAAGGCCTAAAATGGAGACATTCTAGAGGCTATATAATTGAGGGTTATCTCATTGACTTCTTGTAAAGTCAAATCGTGTCTTTGTGTAAATTTTTTTCATATCATATCACACTTCATTAAGGTCAATCTCCACTTGTGTGCTCTTCATTTGTATCATTCTAGGCATAATTTTAACCTAGGACATCTTTGGCCCCATAAAATATTCATTTGATTGTTTATTATTTTCATCAAATTGTGAGCTAATCATTTTTTGGTTAACAATATGTTTAATGAGTGTTTGTCCAGGTTTGAGTGCAAAGGAAATCTGAATGGAACAATCTTTTAGGGTCCAAGTGGAAAGGATTTCCTATGGTATTGCAATTGGTCACAAAATTCGGGTAACATTTGTTTTTGAATTCATAATTTTTGCCCAATTTGATCCTTCAAAAGGTTTGAATTCTTTGACTATCCTTGTTTCCTGTACCAAATGCACGTCTTCCCAGCCATCATCAGCAATAATGGTCCGTCTTTCTGGAAATCTCAAATTTTTTCAAAATTTCTCCTCTTGTCTCTGCTATTGTTCGAACAGTTGTGCACACAACTCTGCTCACAACTGGTTTCACATGTGGTCATTTTCCCCGTTTATTCAGAAATCTGTAAGTATTGTTTTTTTCTCCAAAACTGAAACTTTGATCATATGTTCAAAGGGGTTTCTTCAGATATTTTTATGGATGTGCGCACAACTTTTGAAAATCTCTAAAGAAAAGGGAGAGAATAGGGGAAGTTGTCTCTCAGACAGTAATTCAAGGAGGAGATGATCATCAATCAAGGGGGAGATGTCTCTTAGATGAGAGATACATGAGATGATCATCACGGAGATTTACATCCAGTTTAGGGGGAGTTTGATAGAATGTAACCACGATGTATACAGGGGGAGCTGGACTTTCCTTATGGTGATTACAGGTATTGACCAGAACCACAAAAATAGGGGGAGATTGAAAGAGTATGTTTATACTCTTGATATCTTTTATTTTTCCGATTCTGGTAAGTTTGAATTTGATAATCTCAGTTTTGCAGTTTTTGTCCATAATCACAAAAATAGCGTAAAATCTAGGGAGAAACGCGTTTCTCCATAATTTATGGAGAAACGGGGCCCGACTTGTCGCGCGACAATGCAGGCCTTGGCCTTGGCCTTTGCCCCAAGGCTTCTGGATATCCTTCCCAAGGCTTCTGGATATCCAGAACCTTATGAAAGTGATATCCAGAATCAGAAATTTGGCCTTGGGCCTTGGCCTTTGCCCCAAATCTTTTTTTCTGGATATCCGTTCCAAAGCTTCTGGATATCAATATTCAATGTTCTGGATATCCAGAATCTTATGAAAGTGATATCCAGAATTATAAATTTGGTCTTGGCCTTGGATTTAATGAATGATTTTTTTTTTCTGGATATCCATCCCAAAGCTTCTGGATATTCAGAACACGTTTCTCCATAAGTTATGGAGAAACGTATTTCTCCAGAGACCGACTCCAAAAATAGGGGGAGATTGAAAGAGTATGAATATACTCTTGTAAATTGCTTTTTATTTTTGTAATTATGATTTGTATATTTAGTATATAAATATATTAGGATTAATTGTAAATAAAGTTTGACTAACATTTTAATCATTTATTATTTAGTTAGTGTTTATTTTATTTTAGGTAACCTTTCAAGGAAGGAATGCTTTTGAAGATATGGGCTGGCTCCTTATATTTCGGGATTGCATGGAGTGATTGACTCCTTGCCAAACAAGGAGTCAATGGTTTATAAAAAGAAGATGATGCCTCCTTCCTTGTTTACGCCTTCTAAGAGAGAAAAACAGAGAATTCTTATTTCCTTGAGGCTTTTATTGTGTTTCTTGAAGATCAGAAGTTTGATCATTCAAGATTCTTTTATGTTTGGTGTTCTTAGATTAAGAACGAGTTTTGTCTTTTCTTAGTTTTATTTTTTTTTCATTGTAAGTTTGGTTTGCAACTTGTTTTCAACAAGATTGTTTTTTATGAAAGATTTCCAGCAAGCATAGTTTTGCTGAAGTGTTAAATTCGTTATTATTCCGCTGCATTTAAATTATGTTATTTATTTTATTTTTTGGAAAATTCTGTTCAGAAAGTTGTGCGCACAGTTGTGCGAACAACTGTGCAGACGAGCTATCGCACAACTGGTTACAGTCCTAGCTACGAATCTTTCAAAATATACCATGGTAACAATGAACACCCTTGAAAGTAGAAAGGATGAAAATGATGTTTCTCCTCATATAGGCTCTTTTCGCAATTCGTATGTTTTTTTTCTCTCATTAGGAATCATCCTGACTTCTCTATCGAAATAATCACAGGGCATCCTGATAACACTAAAGATGATCCACCAGATATTTCTATCAACAGCCAAGATACATCAGATCAGACTTCCACTTAGAATATAACTCCTTCCATGTTTATCATACACAATATTTAGATAATTATTTTGTATATTCATTGTAATCTCATTCCTAGAATAGGACTCTTGTAATTGTATAAATACATGCTTTCACTGTCAATAAGAGATACAATTTTCCTCTGCAAGTTTCTCTGTCTATCATGGTATCAGAGCTAACGATCTAAACCCTAAATCTCTAGTTGCCGCCGCCATCCACCATGGCCACCACCGATCTCACCCTCATTCCCAACCTAGTCGAGCCAACACAACCCCTCATTGCCGTCTCCCTCACCCATGTTCTCAAACTCACCAACACAAATTACATAGCATGGAAACTTCAGATCGAAGCCACCCTCATAGGCTTGGACCTTCAACAATTCATTGACAACAACCACACAATACCTCCTGAAACCATCACTCCCACCACCACCATCATTGCCGCACCCACTGTCATTACCAATGACCCACCTGCGCCTCCCCCACCGCCACAGCCTTTGCCCAACCCCTCATATAAAACCTTGTATCGCCAAGATAAACTACTCCTAGGCGCACTAGCTGGATCCCTATCCCCATCACTGGTTCCTCTTATATCCCTCTGTCCCACTACCCTAGCCGCATGGAACACCCTAGCCAAAACTTTTGCCAATCCCTCCAAAGGCCACATTAAACAAATCAAAGACCACCTTCGCAATATCACGAAGGGCACCCGATCCATCACCGAATACATGCAAGATATCCAAACCTGTGCTGCCCAATTAACCTCCCTAGGCCGCCCTATTGACCCCGATGACCTCATAGACAAAATCCTCGACCAAATCAATGACCCCGACTATGACAATGTTATCTCTGCCGTTCAGAACCGTGAAAACCCTATCACGTTTGATGAGCTTCATGAAAAGCTTATCAACCGTGAATTAACCCTCAAAAATAAACCCAAAATCTCATCTACCTTTCCTGCAGTCGTCAACTATACCACCAAAAACCAACCACGATCATCCAACAACCAAACAAACTCCTCTCCCAACTTCAACCCTCGCACCAACTCTTCCCCTCAACCCTACAAAGGCCGCTGCCAATGGTGCCGACGTGAAGGTCACTTTTTGTCCCAATGTCACACTTTTCGCCAAGTCTACCCTAATGCCCAATTCCCTCCCCCTCCCAACCGACCCAACACCAACACCAGTCATTCACCCCACCAACCCAGTGCTCACACCGCCACCTCCACCCACCAACCAAAACCTTGGCTCTTTGATAGTGGAGCCACTCACCATGTAACCAACGACCTCAACAACCTAGCCCTTCACTCTCCGTATGATGGGACTGATGAGCTTCTTATTGGTGATGGTTCCGGTCTCCCCATCACTCACACTGGTTCCACCTCTCTCCTTACCCCTACTTCTAAATTTTCTCTTAATCATGTTCTCTGTGCTCCCTTTGTGTCCCATAATATTTTGTCTATCTCAAAATTCTGTCTTGATAATAATTGTACTGTCACCTTCTCATCATCTTCCTTTCTTGTGAAGGATCTTCGAACGGGAGCCACCCTTCTGGAAGGCAGTTCTAGCTCGGGCATCTATGAATGGACGCCTCCCTCTCCCGCTGCTCATTCTATATCTACTTCCGCTGCTTCAACGTGGCATCATCGCTTAGGCCATCCGTCTCAATCTCCTCTTTTGCGTCACGGTTTTCTCTTAAAGACCTTGGCTCCTTGTCATATTTTCTTGGTATTGAAGTCATTCCTCACTCCCACGGTTTATTTCTGAGTCAACACAAGTACATCGTCGATTTACTCACACGGACCAACATGATTGATGCCAATCCAGTTCCCACACCCATGGTGCCGCATCCTCCTCTCACGGCTCAGTCTGGATCCCCTCTTCATGATCCCTCAGAATATCGAGCAATTGTTGGTTCTCTACAATACTTAGCTCATACACGGTTTGATCTTTCATTTGCGGTTAACAGACTCTCTCAGTTCCTTCAAGCTCCTACTGATCTCCACTTGAAGGCATTGAAACGAGTCCTTCGCTACTTAGTTGGCACTAGTTCTCACGGCCTTCTACTTCATCGCAACTCCCCCACGACTTTACATGCATTCACGGATGCTGACTGGGCAGGAGACGCTGATAACTACATCTCCACTACTGGCTTTGTTGTGTACCTTGGCCGCAACCCCATTTCATGGAGTTCTCGCAAACAACGCACACAGCCGGATCTTCTACTGAGGCTGAGTATCGTGCAATGGCTGCCACCACAGCCGAAGTACTTTGGCTTCAAAATTTACTTCGTGAACTGGCTGTTACAACTTCAAGCCCACCTGCCGTCTATTGTGACAACTTGGGAGCTACTTATGTCGCTGCTAATCCCAAGTTCCATTCCAAGATGAAGCACCTAGCTCTCGACTACCATTTCGTACGGGAACATGTTCAATCTCAGCTACTGCGCGTCTCTCACATTTCTGGGTCTGATCAGTTGGCGGATGTACCGACTAAACCTCTACCTCGTGCACGTTTTCTTGATTTGATTTCCAAGATTGGACTTTCCACGCGGTCGTCCATCTTGCGGGGGCATGATAACACTAAAGATGATCCACCAGATATTTCTATCAACAGCCAAGATACATCAGATCAGACTTCCACTTAGAATATAACTCCTTCCATGTTTATCATACACAATATTTAGATAATTATTTTGTATATTCATTGTAATCTCATTCCTAGAATAGGACTCTTGTAATTGTATAAATACATGCTTTCACTGTCAATAAGAGATACAATTTTCCTCTGCAAGTTTCTCTGTCTATCACATCCTTCCCGAGCCGATTACAAAAGAGTTTTCCCCTAATGCTTTTCAATCAGAATTAAACGATACCCAAGAGTTTGTTTATTCATCAAGCATTGATTTGAGAAAAATTGCATCCTCTAGTCTCGCTGAAGTTGTTCATACAACATCTACAGAAATTCCTCTTCATTTATCTGATTCGTCAACAAATTCGTTTGTTGAATTTCGAGGAGAATTCAGAATAATTGTCAAGGACTGTATCATAGAAGATTCTGAGCTGTCCATGGACCTTCAGGCTAAATACTACGAGCTCTGCTGCACCAGAGAATGCTATCTGCATCATGGTCTTCATAAGGGTATTAATCTTAAATTGGCAGCTGAAATAATATCTGCATCAAAAAGTCGTCTCAAACGACTTGAGGGGATTGCTAAACAGTACGAGATTATGTTCCGAGAAGAAGCTAATGCTGCATGGTGATGCTATTATTATTTGATGGTAGATTGTCCATCCAAAATGTTTGTATCAATAACCATTTTTAAAATAGTACGAACATAATCAAATTTTCATAGTTTTTTTTGGTTAAAGACCAAATACGACATTTATTTTGAGATATTCACAGGCGGCCGGGGCCCGCTCCTGTGCTCGAAGTGTTGAAGACGACTTTTTGAGGAAATATAGAATTGGAGATGTATTCAGGAGAACAGTGTTTTCAGGTTGCATTCCCAGAAATCTGCATAGTTTTCTATTGCCTGCATTTTTTAACCTTACTTGGCCTTCAAACCAATTCAAACTTTTTTATTCTACTGCACTAGCTGGATATATATATACTCCCTCCGTCCCACGTCATTGTGAACCATTTTTTCGGGCACAATAATTAAGAAATATTATTAAGATAATGAAAATGTGTGGTAGGAAATGAAGAGAGAGAATGAGTGGAGTTAATAGTAGGTTGGTTGAATAAATTGTATGGTGAAAAATGAAGAGAGAGAATGAGTGGGTGGGGTATGGTGAATATAAAATAATAAATTTGTTTCCATTTTGGGTAGTTTGCATTCACGTGAGACGGACCAAAATGGAAATAAATTTGCATTCACGTGAGAGAGACTGAGGGAGTATACACTACTCAATGGAATTTTTATAATACTTTTTTATTTACTGAAATACATTTAGCATACTCTATATAGTTATTTACTTACTATTTACCCTTTTTTTTTCTTCTACCTCACTATTATTTATACCTCACGACACCTATTCAACTATTATTATTATACTCCCTCCATCCCTAAATAAATATCCAAATTTTATTTAGGGATATTCTGAAAATGTTCACTTTTTGTACAATAGGTAAATGCATACATTTTCTTGTGTTTCCGCTTGTCAAACATTTAATTTTGTAAGTATAAAATGATTAGTGAAAAAAATATAATAAAAAATATTTAGAAACAAAATTTTTTTTTAAAAAAACATTCATTTTGAAACATGATTTAGAGTTTAGACCGAGGGAGTATAGTAAAACTAAGTTTATTAGACCTTAGCAATTGACATTTGAATTCTTCTTGCCATCCAAAAAATATTACTCTCTCCGTCCCGGTTTAATGTTTTTAATTTGATTTTGCACGGAAATTATGAAAATATAAATATTGTGAGTATGAAAAGTAAAGTAGGAAATTGAAAGTTGATATGGAATAGTAAGTGAGTTGTTATTGTGAGTGTAACAAGGGAGTCTCATTGTCCATTTTAGAAAATAAAGCAACTAAGAACCTTAAACTGGGAACTACTTTCTCGCTCTTCAGGCGAAATTTAAACCCACTTTAGGACACATAATTTAGAAAATCTCACTGACACCACTTGTCTCTTATAATATTTGAATTATAAAAGTTATTTTTTTTTTCATTTTTCACATTATTAAACTCTAGTAAAATTACTTATTTACAGAAATGCCATTAGTTAAGTCACTTATTTACAGAACTGTCATCTCACTATTGGTGCAACTCTTATAGTTGAAGTATAAGACCAATTCACCTCTTATAATTAAGCTATAAGACAATTTTTTTCAACAAAATTAAATTAAAACATCCAATAATAGACAAGAATTGATATGATAATATTTACACATTAAAATCAAAACATCCGATATAAGACCAACTCCTTCTCTCTCCCCCCTGCCGCTCTTCTCCACCACCACCACATCTACTCCTACACTTGTGGTGGTTCTCGAACGGCCAAATCTATTTTCATAAATTAACATATGCTAAAATAACTCAATTTTTGTCCCTTTCAAATTAATTTTTGTTAGAAGATTGGTCGGAGAAAATGAAGAGGATTGGAACGCCGGAGATGACGTAGACAAACAGCGGTGAGTTGTCGGATTGTTGGAGGCGTGACGTTGATGAAGATCAAGATCTGGCTCAGAACTGTCGAATTTTGCTCAGGTTTGATGGAATGTAATCGAACTCCGAAGGAGAGCTTGACCGAAACATGACTACTGTGGATCTGGTTCAGATTTGAAGTGTGTGCGTGTGTGTATGTGATTTAGATAGAGAGAGGGGTCATATCAAATGGGGAGGGAAGGGAAGGATTTTGTTTAAGGGAGCAAAATGGAGTTATCGGATTTACTCAAGCGGGATGCGAAAATCAGAGAGAGAGAGAGAGAGAGAGAGAGAGAGAGAGAGAGAGTCACGACCCTAAACCTAGGCACAATATTGGTCACACGTGAAGCACGTGGGATTGGGTATGCCTTGCATATCATCCTTGGTTTGTTAGCATTTGATTTGCTTACGTGTTCATTTTGGCATGTTTTATGAACTATGTGGTTTTAGATGTTATAACTTGATTTAATGCTATAATGTCTAAATAAAGAAAATTGTGTAGTTGCTTGGTAACACTTGAAGGTTTGAGTTATAAGTGTTATGAAAAGTACGAGGAGCTTGAGTGTAATTTAAAAGCTTAAGGTAGTTGTTTGTTGGTTTGCAATCTTGAAGGAGGTTGGTTGTAACTTGGTTAATATAAATCTCTTTACTAGCTTCTCCAAGAAGCCATACGTTTCCTCAGTGTTCTTAAACCTTCTTCCAGCCAAGAAAGAACCAAAAACCCTTGTTTAACATCCTAAAATCCCAGAAATTCCTAGGTGGTGTGTTTGTTGTTTTCAACTTGGAATTATTGCAAAGGAAAGTGTTTTGAGCAAGAAGATTCGATTTTCTTTCTCTTTTATTTGGATAACTTGTGGTAAGTTGTTATGGTTCTTGGCTATAACTGTTCATGCTTGGATTAAATGTGATATTATGAGTATGTGGTGTATTCTTAGTGTTGTTTGATAAGGTTATGGCTTGTAAGAGCTGAAACCATGAACTGAGTATGAGTAGGTTGAGAGGGGATAAATAATGGGTTGATAATTGATCAATAAGGCTTAGATTAATGGAGAGGTTGTTGTTTATATGTTAGGGGTTATGAAAGGAGTATATTATGGTTCCAAAACTGGTTGTGTGCTGTGTTTAATTCCCTTGCAATAGCTGGACAGAACACAGGGGTTGCAGTGGTGTTACTGCTGCTTGCTGCTGTACAAAACCGTGGCTTCTGGTGTTGGGCACGACTCGTGCCCATGAGCACAAGTCGTGACCAAGCTCTTGGCAGTCGTGCGACATCAAGTGACCAAAATGGTCACGAGTCGTGGCATTTGGAGCAGTCGTGCAGGTGTTGGGAACGACTCGTTCCCAGCATCACGAGTCGTTCCCAGAATTGTGCTAAGATGGCTACTTTGCAAGCTTTTTAGGATAGTTAAAAGGGTATAGATTTAGTACCTCTTCAACTATGCTTGTAGTACAAGTTTAGTACTATAATGTAGAACTTGAAATTGGCCAAAAAGATATTGACAAGAGCTTTAAATAGTGGCGTGAAAATGCTTGCAAGGCAGTTATGACTTGAACCATTTTCAAAGTGCAGCCTTGAACCTTTTTCTAGGCTTTGCAAACCTAGTCTAATCAACATGAATTGGAACACTCTTTAACCCTGAATCTAGTACAACATTAGTACTACATTGTGGAATTTGAAAGGGTCCAATTGGATAATGGGAAGTGCTTTAAATAATGTCGTGAACATGCTTGAAAGGCAGTTTATGGAACTTAAACCAAAGGTTGTAAAACTTGGTATTTGAACTTGAACCCTAAAGGAAAGGTGTTTATTGTTGTAATGTGAATGCGTAGGGTTACTTATATAACATTGTATCCCTATGTGATGACCTATATAGGGTTATTTGCTCTATAGTGCCTAAAAGTGAATATGGCATTACTTTCTTGGTTTGAACAGGAGGGATAACACCCTGTTTCTGATTTCTATAGTATGAAATGAAATTGTAAGACTTATGTGATATAATTTGTTCCATAAGTGCTTACCTGTTTATAGTGTGGTGCACAGAGTGTTTAATACGTGTTGCACTGTTTCTTTGGTTGAGCATGAGTTTTAATACCATGTGTAAGTGCTCCAATTTGAGCTTGTTAGAATTTTCGTTAGAAAATTAACGAAAGTTATAATATTTCTAACAATTCCTAACAATCCTAACTTTTCTAACAAAGTGAGGGTAAAATGGGCATTGTTATTTAAGGTTAAACCTTAAAAAGAATCTTAAAAAGAAAAACAAAAGAAGAAAACCATAAATAGAAATGGCTGGGAACAAAAAACTGGCTGTTAATTTGAAATTTCAAAAAGATTATTCCTCTTGTCCAAAGCTGGAGCTGCATTTAATGAACAGTGCACGCTGAGGGTTCCTGTCCGCGCGGATGGGATTGCAATTTCCAGAGGGCTATAAATTGAGCCCTCCAGTCACGAAAATAGGGAGCCACAACACATTTTGCACCGAACCTCTGGCGAAATATAGAGAGAAAACAGTGAGAATTCACTTGAATTGTCACCATTTTCTCTCCAATCTTTCCCAATTCATACTCATCCACTCACTCTCATATTAAAGCCCTAAACACTCATACACTCAAGCCAAACACTCAAGAACACAAGGAAGATTGGTAAACCCTCCTCCTCCTAACCCTAAATCTCAACCATGCATGCATTTGCAAACTACAAAATGTAGTTCCTTCATCTTCTTGCTCTAGATCTAAGAAGATCACCATGGAAGACCATCTCCATGGATGATCTTCTACAAAGATCAAAATTATTTTCAAGTTCTCTTACTTTCTTGCAAAGAAAACTCATTTTCAAAATCCTAAAAAACCATTTTCATACATCAAATCTCATTTTCAAAAGGGTAAAATCCCCCTCCCCAAGCAAATGAAATGCTTAGTCCTAATGTACCCCAAGGATGGTTTGGTATAGTTGATTCACCACTAAAATGTCTAGTGATCACTAACCAAAACCTAGGGAAATGGGGACAAGCATGGATGCAAAACCCCCTTTAAAATCATATTTTCTTTCTTGAGAAGTTGCTGTCCAGTAGCAATTTTCCCAGACCTCAGTCCATTGTCTTAATTTTTGGACACATATGAACTTGGAATTTGGTGTTGACTACAAAACACTTTTTGTAGCCAACATCCAGAGCTTTCCAGACATATTTTTACTTTATTTTTTGGGTGAGTAAACCTCCTCTTTTCAAATTTTCTTTCAGAGGCTAGTTCATCAGTTTCTGGGAACCCAGATCTCATATCTGAGGTTTCCAGAAGGCTTTGACCCCTCAAATCTTCTCCAAAATGGAAAATTCCTTCGCACAAATCTCATTTAAGGTGTCTAGAACAACTTTCATTCTCTGAGTTTATCCAGATTATGAAGTTTTAAGACCCTTGAATCCATTTCAAAATCAAAGGTCCACTGCCTTTTTCATTCTGGCAGAAATGGCTCTCAACTTCAAAAGGTCTTTTGAGTACCAAATCTCAATCCAAAAATCCCCCAAAAAATCATGGGATCAGTTTAAAGTCTTGAAAAGATATTCCTATTTTTACTTTTCTGAGTTTCAAAGTATTTTGGCCAAAACACACACACACACACACACACACAAATGATTTTCAGCTTGGAAGACTCGTTTTACGAGGCGCGTCGGGTGCACACTAACGTCCTTCCCGGCGTGTAACATGACCTCCGAACCTAAATCTCTGATCTCGGGCTTTTTTCAAAGTTTTGGCCCTCAAAATTAAAATGGCGTGGCGACTCCGTTTCGTTGATTTTTTCAAACAAAAATGGGAAAATTTTCGGATACACATTCATCACAGTGGCGACTCCAGCGGACTAAGCTTTTTTTTAAAAAAATGGTATTTGGTATATTGGTGGAAACCACTAAATTTCCCGTTATCGCCTCCTAACACGAGTCGGGGATAAATTGTGGTCTAACAATCCCACGTACCGGTATCACCGTTTTCAAAAAAAAAAAAGCTTTTGAGGGTCAAGCTTCCGTCCCGGCTTTGAAAATCATTTTTGTGTGTGCGTTGATTTTTGCACAGTTTTCATGTTGTTTTGGCCGCCTCGGAGAAAGTCAAAATTTTGACTGTCAGAATAATGTCCCTAACTGTCGGAATTTTCGTGCCTAAGTGCTTATGTGCTCATTAAAAATTTAAAAAAAAAAAGGGATTTTCAAAAAAAAAAGAAGAAGAAAATTCTCAAAAAAAAAAAAAATCATGCATCATATTTTTAAGACACATAAAAAAAAATTTCTATTTTACTCAGAAAAAGAATATAGACTGCTTGCACACTACGCGCACGTGACCGTACACTGCACACTACGTCCTTAACCCGGGGAAATCCTTGTCGCGGTCCGTTTGGTCTTATTACGCCTCTCGGATGAGCACAGGACTACCCAAACATCCCATGGAGCCTCGTGTCGACCATGCACTTGTCCGTGACACACTTTGTCCGAGACCCGGTTGGTTTTTAGTCTGGTCTGTGTCATGCCCTGTCCGTGTATAGACCTTTCCTTTCAAGCCTTTGTCGGCATACCGACTCAATATCTTTCGGGGACCCTTATCAGTCGAAGTTCTGCCGGTTTTCCGCCGCAGACTTTGACCAAGATATTGACCGGCGCCTTGACTTCGTCTCTGACTGGCACAAATTATACACTGACTCCCAGCATTTACACTGAGTCATCAAGGATTAATGAATATTCCATGCCTAATTACGGCTTAACTGACGACAAGTCAAGATCAATCGTGGACATTTATCAGTCCAAATCATGTCGACTTTTTGTCGAGCCCTCGGACATGATCTTGACTTTTGACGTCAGCTTTGTCCGTAATTTACATCGAATGCTCGTTAAGACTCGATTACCCGCCAGGCTTTTAGGATCGTTTTTCTTTCGGTCGGTGGGACCCGCTTGCCCTATAGGACCCTCGCCAGCTGTCCACCCTGGGAGGTCGAAATACAGGTGGAATACGAGGGGCTTATAGACGTAGTGACGGGGCCCACTGATCCAGGATCCAGAGTAGTTTGCGAAAAAGAAGAGCAATCTTTTCCAACCGATTAGGTTAATAAAGCGTGTTTTAAGTAAACGTGAACAAATAATCGCATGTTGCATGAGCCAAAAGCCCAAACACCTACCTTCCTTCAAATCCCACCATCTGAACCCTCGTGTCTTTCCCCCGCAGCTCCGCACAAAGCTTGGTTTCGGGCACCGGGTCACCGTTTGATCAGTTGGGAAGAGTCAAGCGCATCGTCAGCTTCACCGTTTGTTCCGACTCCGGGTTTCAGAATGTCTGCATCGGTAGGTAATGATGGGGATAACGTCACTCCGCCTCCCAGGGACCCCTCGGGACGAGCAACGGTGGAATCGGTTAGCGGAACGAGATGAGGTTACGACAGGAAGCACGGCTAAATGCCTTATGGAGGCTATTAAGAGTCACGGTCTGGCCGCCGGCCTCAATCCGAGATGGCACCTTCACCGTGGAAGAAGACGAGGATGCCAACCCCACTCTCGGTCGCCACGACTACACCGGGATGCCGCCACCCACCTCCTATGGTGCTACTACCAGAACCCATGCTCCTCGATTTTCGGGTCGGCCGGCTCCCGACCACGGACCACCAGGATCCATGCGCTTTGACGGCCAAATCGGTGGGGGCAAAATCGGTGCGGAATGTCTTCTCATGGTTGGGGCTATCTCGGAATGCCACAGCTAATCGGGATCCCGCCTCGGTTCGGAACCGATCAATCCGGACCTTCACAGCAACGGCCGCGGTTCGGAATGCCGCCACAACTTGGTTGCGGGCCGGCGGTCAGGGAGCCCCTCCTCAACAAGCAGTACTAGTTCAGCTGCTCCTCACACAAATCCATTCCTCACTCAGGACTTCTATGGGTTACCAAGCCTCCATCCCGGTGTCATCCGAATCACCGGGACCGCAGTACCCGGGTTACACACCTTCACCACAAGGCGGCCATGCAATTCAACGTCCGGGACGGCGGCCCGCACTCAAGCCTACTTACGGGCCCCACTCTGGAAATCCAAGTTATCAGAGCTACATCGGGGCTGCCCCCAGCCTACTCTGCCAGTTGAGAATCAACGGCAAGCCGCATGAGTTCTACCCATTTGCTCGGGCTCCTACTCATGCTCCCCAGGAGTAACTCGGCCGGGACGGGTTTTCACCTACGCCCCGGATCGGCCGTTCCCTCCACCAGTCTGCCTCCAGTGGTAGCTCCTCTCTCTAGCTCGGCCACTAGCTTGAATGCCATGGTTCCGCCACAAGACCCTCATCCGGCCTGGTTCATGGAACAACACAAGGAAATGAAAGCGCGGTCGCTGAACCGGCGCAAGAAGTCGCCTTCCGCCTACGACCCGGACTCCATTGTTCCTCTTGCCCCACAAATTCGTGATGCCTAATCTGGATCTCTTTGATGGGACCGCATGTCCAGAAAACCCATTTGGACACATATACCACGGCAATGAAAGCCGAAGGATGTACCAATCAGCGGTTGGGCGACTATTTCGATCTATCCTTGAAGTCCGGTGCCTTAAAGTGGTTCTTAGTTTGAAACACTGAAGCCAGGGCTACATGGGACCAGATTACCAATGCCTTCAGAAAAATATAAGGCCCGACTTGGAATGGGAAACAAATAGGGTTGACCTACAAACAACAAAGCGGCGTCACGATGAGAATGTTGGGGACTTTTACAAGCGGTGGAATCTGAAACTCAGTGAAATGGCCATCCCCCCTTCCGAAGAGGAACAACTGGACATTTTCCAGTCATGCTTGAAACCACATCTGAGAGCCGGCCTCAGTCACTTCCCATACTCGGACTTACGGGCCATGGTTAACTCTGCAGCTAAGTTTGAAAAGGCCTCACAATCAAGAACCGCCTGCACTGCTGCCTACAGATATCGGGCTCCTCCTGCAAACATCGCCCCTGCTCCTGCTAAAGGCAAAGAGATGATTAACTACGCGGGACGAGGAATGTAACAACACGACTCCTTTTGCTCCCGAGGAAACCAAAGAGCCAGGCATGGTCATCAAATCTCGAAAACTTTGGAATGCCCTGAATGACATCTTTAGGGGCCTGGTGAAAGAAGGCTTGCTGCGCCTTTGGAGAATTTCCAACCCAGAAATCCGAATGCTCCCGTGGATACTACAAAGCATTGTGCTTTTCATCAAGCTCACGGACATCAAATGGCATTTTGCTTTACTCTGAAAAAGGCCATTCAGGGGCTAATAGAGCAAGGAAAGTTGGAAGGCCCCGAAGGGCCTAACACAGTCAAAAATCCTCTGCCAAGGAACCATAATCAGGTGAATATGATTGAATGCGGAGAATCTTCGCATGACCATGAAGATGCTGATGAAGGTCCCCAAATACCCGTGGCCAACCTCGTCGAGGATCCTGAATTCGGATTCCCCCTCAGCCTTGAGGATATTGAACGAATCAACCCATCTTGGTCTCATGTCAGAGACTCCTTGCAAGAATACGAGGCCCGCTATTTCTCGGATAAAGGGAAAACCGATACCGAAGAACTGGGGCTGTTCCGCTCAGAACATGAAAGAACCATTTACACAAGATGGTTAGAACAATCGAGAAGAATCGAACAAGAAAGCTTCCGGCGGGCGCCTGTACTGGGGCTTATCAGCAAAGAGGCCGAAGAGCGTCTGGAGCTAGTACACTTCTGCAAATTGGCTTTGGGAGAGCCCGAATATGATCCCGAGAACAGTGAAGAATCGGAAGAGGAGGATTCCTTCTATATCCTACCTGGTGTCAAATACGTGCCACCTCTCACTCTTCCCAGCAATTTCCTCTGGGAGGAGAAGCCGCACAGTCACAATGGCTACTTCCGGGAATGGGA